>JAQFXM010000763.1:0-42025 GCA_034693345.1 Entomobrya multifasciata | reverse complement strand
TCTGATTTATTCGTGATCATACGGCTGAGATATCCGAATGTTTAGGCGGCCCATTTCTTTTGGTTTCCCCTACGTATGTACCTCCCTTGCCATCGCCATCCTCACATTTTTTTGGGTTGTTAGGTAAGCATTTCTCCTTTGAAAAAAAAACCGTGTTACCATTTGCAAAAGGTTGACACTAGTTTTCTAAAGAAACACATTTGAGGGCTTACGATTTTCTGTACAAGATATTTTTTATTACTGCAAACTTTCAACAAAATGCTGGACAAGTAAAACGTATATAAATGCATATGTACAGATGTATCTATTTTCAAATGTACTTTAGTTCCCCATCACAATAGAAAGTGTATCCCTTTTCACCACTGTATTTCCGGTGGAGCTGTGTCTAGGGACTCTTACATTACTATATATTACGTATTTTGTACTTTTTTATCCATTTGTATTTTCATACGAAAAAGAATGAGAAACAAACTGAAATATAAATGCAGTGAAAGTAGAAGTCGAATCAGTTGAGTTACAAAATCCATAGTTTATATTTTGTTGCTATAATCTTTTGGGTGCTATGCACACATCTCTACATTTTTCAAAAAGGATCACGAATCTCAGAAAAAAATATCGTATGTGTAAAGTAAGTAGTACTTTTGCTGTTGCACAATAGAATAATGGCAAGTAGTGAAAAAAATGAATGAAGAGAAAGGGGGAAAAAGTGACAGAATGGGATTTGATAAAGCTCGTTGTAATGCCCTCTTCTCTTGCTCTTTTGCTCAAAGGCAGAAAGATGTATGTACAGTTTTGGTTACTGTTTCATCGTAAACGTCTTTTTGTAGCGGAAAAAATGGTGGAGATACAAAAGGAAAAAAACGAAAAAGAGATGAGATGAGATTTGAACCTGTAAACTCCATTCCACTCCACGACTCTCCGCACACATACAATACACACAAAACACAAACCTGTTTTGCTTCAAATTATGTAGTGGATAGAGAGTTTGCATGCATTATTTATACTTGTATTGTAGTAACTTATATGAGATGGCAAGTTTGGCAATGCATAAAATTTGTATATAGATGACGATCATTTTTTGGTGGGGACTCTTTTTTTATGGAGAATGTAAGGTGAAATGTTATACATATTTGAATGGAATGTGAAATAAGGTGGTGGTAGTTTAGTGGTTTACGGGAAAAGAAAAAAAGCGTTAAAATTCCATACAAATAGGTATATATTTTGTACAAAAAAAAGTTTGCAAAAGTAAAATGTATTTGCATGACAGCGGAAATGGAATGGATATGGTGGAGTTGAACAAGTGAACTTAACTCAACTCAAAGCCGAGTCGAGTCACAGTCAACACGCAGCTTTTTTATTATTTTTGTATTATTTCTTTGCGGCCACATAAAAATCCTAGAATAGCGACCATTTTAGCGAGGATTTTAAAGTTGTTTTTGTGACGTGAAAGGAAATAAAATTGCGCTTATCCCTGTGAAAAAGACACCTATTTTTAGGAGAAGCATTTGTCTCCGTCCTGAGTTTTATAGGACTTTTTATGAAAATTTAATTCAACCTCATTTCCCTTTTAAAAGACTTAAAAATATCATATTTTTTGTAACATTGTGCTACTTTTATTTTTGCTAAGGGTTAATTTCGCGAAAAAAATGATGGATGTTATTTGTTTCAGTTTCCGATAAGTTTAACTAATACTAGTTGAAGTTGAAACTAAGTAGTAGTTTATTTGAGACCATGAATCATTTTTACCAAAATTAACACTTTAAAAGTCAATTTGAAAATCCTACTCACTTTTTACCCTAGCCAAGTCACTTGATCATTTTGTCGTTAAAACTTTTTCTTCTCTGCAAAGAAGACTGAAGACATATATTTTCTGGGATCTATTTATTTATTATTTATGCTACAAGCTGTATCGAATGGGCACATGCTTTTGACATTTTGGCAGCCAAATAGAGGGTAAAGCGAAAGACGTGCAAATGATGATTATGATCACATCGTGATCGTCATAATATCATGATGGGTATGTGTACGTTGTTATTGCACACTAAGCCTTCTTATCCATCTTTCTTCTTAATAATATTTTTGATGTGACATGACAAGCTGAAAATAGCATCAGATGAGGAGAAACGGTAATGGATCATAGCGTGGAGTACCCACACACATTATTCATCAACACTGCTGCTCCTAAAGAATCCATATAGGCTCCCCACTGGAAAAGCTTTTGGCAGCAATAGACGAGACGCTTGACAAGCTTCGTGATCCAGTCATCGGCAGAGAAAGCCGCAGCAAAATTCTAGTCAAGTCTGTCAGTCGAGTCTTGAGAAAAGAACGAAAAGGCAAGCCACATAAAAGTCATCTCATATTTCCATGCATTTTACCAACTTTTCATATTAAGAAAAAAAAGCTGGCGAAAAATACACTTCGGATATATCTGTGTGTGTAAAAAAAGGATTTTATGTGCACGAGCGCATCATTTCAACAAACACTTTCATTCCATTCAGTACACTACTGATGCTGCTCTACTTGCTTGCTTTTTTTGGCACTTTCAATGTTCATGTCACTTGTTATTTTATCGTTTTGCTTTCAACTTTTATTTTCAAGAAAAGCAAATGTCAACTGAGAATGAAGAACATTTCATTTTCCCAAATCTCAATCATATGAATACTTTTTAACCCTTTTTCTATGAGTTTTGTTGCTTGGGTAAACGAATTTCATACAATTTTCTTCAGAGTTAATCTCAGTTGGCGGTTCGCTTTAAAAAGTAGGAACTATGGAAGAAATCAAATGGAAAGAGAGAGAGCGAGAGAACATCATCATGAAAACAAGTTTTTGATAAATCAATTATTTGAAAACCTTATTTAAGACTCTAAGTAGAGCTCCAAGTTCAGAGCCATTGACTTTGTGGTAAAAACGGAAACAAAAGTTGGCGAGCAAAATTTTCTTTTGCTACACATCATCATCGTCATCATCAGAAAGGAATCAGTTTTATTATTATTTTACTGTTATTATTATATCATTCTAGAAATGTATGGAGTTATACACACACCCGGGTATGTATGGAGTTGTAAGTTGTAAAATGTGAAGCCCATGATGATAATGCTTTTGGTCCACCACTTCGAGAGTAATCAAACAAACAAAACTCGCATCTCTCAGAATTGCAAGCCACAAAAGAGAGTTTTCACCACTGAAAATCAAACTTGACGCAATCGAATTTTCCACACAAGTATGTAGTGTGCAAGTATGTAGTTCCAACAACCGATAATGAAAAACTTTGACCCAATTTTATTGATGTTGTTGGTTTTGTGGCTGTGGAGAAAATTCAACTTTTTTATATATTTTTTTTTCAAGTGACGAAAAAAAGTAATATTGGGGCTGTCTTAGAAAAAAGTCTGAGAGGAGAGTTGTCTTTGTGCGTGCATATGTCATTCCATATACCACACACTACATTACTGGAGAGTAAAGAGACACAGTCTCAAAAGAAACCTCATTTCCAATCCAAACACTTGACATGGACATTACACGGGGAAAAGTGTGCATTATGTATACCTCAACCCAACCAAGTTATCTCATGAAAATTGCCTACAGCTTTGTAAGTTTTTGCTCTATATTTTCATACATGTACACACAGTTTTGATGGAAAAGGTTTGGTTTTGGGGGAAATCGGACTTTTTAATTTCATTCTATTTATTTGATTTTCTCCTTCATGTTTGTTCGTTCCAAGACTACTTTTTTTCCGTACAAAACAACGCCTTTGCTCATTGTTTCGCGGTCCAACTTCAATTTATCTCTGTTATTTACGTGTAAATCCTTCTCTGTCTCACGAACTGGGATTTCAGCAGAAGGACCACACGTACAATAGCGCATACAGTAGCATAAAAAGAAAGGAAGATGAGAATGGGTAAACTGAAAGTTTTTTTTTCTGTGGGACAACCCAAGTAAACAAAAATCAATCACTTTCCACCAAAGTGTTCTGAGAGAAAGTAAAATTTCACAGGCAATTGCATGGGTTACAAAACTTTTTTTCTCTCTCCTTTTTATTATTACCAATGTGTCAACCTGACAGTTTAGTTGCCTTTGTTCTATTCAACAAATAATTTTCCCACAAACTATAAAAACAAACATATTAGAGTTCTTTTGTTGTTCAAAAATATATGAGAAAATGCGCGCGGCGACCCCTTCCTGATCCTTCAACTCATATTAGCTGTTTTTGTTTACTTTCGGAGGAGCTACAAAAACAACACTTTCGACTGTACTAATGAATATTTTAATGACAATGGAATATTCATGATGATGATGGAGCCATCATAGCGATCGCAATTATGATGTTTAGTTGATTTTAACGTCATTCTGATATGCCATACGATATATTAATTATAGCATTTGGAAGACAGTCTATTTTTGGGGATTATTATGAAAATAGCTTTGGTGGCGACAGCTCTTCCTCCGTGCTGTCGTGTTTTTATCGATCATATATGTATAACAGCTCATTAAAAACACATGGCGGAAGTACTGCGTAGTACTGAACTCTCTTTTTGCATAATATCCACCCAAGCAAAGAAAAGCTTCTAATTTCCTTCAATTTTACCAAACTTCACATGTATCTCTATTATCGTATTCTTAACTGACTTGGAATTCCACACGCCCTTTTTTCTTTGGACTGATGTCATCATAATTGACAGCCTGGACTTGTTATGTCAAAAAGAATAAATGAAATCTTCACATTTCGTCTTTGATATGCTTGCATACTAAAAATTTCATAAATTGAGTTATCACATTTTGTTTAAAAAATTGAAGCAACATGAGAACTTGATACTTTTTACATAACACAACATAACACTTATAATACAAGAGCAAGCCCATTTATTTTTTCCATAGATAAACACCACCACTTAATCCAATAACAGGCTAAAAGGTTTAAAACGGTACTAATATTATAACAATTTATCTTTATGTAAGCAGTAAAGAAAGGCTGCGTTTACTAAAAAAAAACTTCGTTTTTATGCAATCGCAACTTACAAGGGCATATCATCACTATCACCATCCCTCTCCTTTTTTCCTATTGAAGGAAATATACCCTTCCTTTTTCATTATTGACATGCCATATCTTACACCAATGCTCCCTATAGCTCCATCCCATTCCACCCATTCACTTGGTTTAAAGTTTTAAATTTATATTTCTTATCCTACACTTCTCAATTTCTCCAACAAAGCACCGCACTAAAACCTAAAAGCCTGACACTACACACACCTACCTTCGCAGTTTTTTTCTAAAGATAGCAACTATTTTTAGGGATCTAATTTTTTAGCAGCGGCAGCAACAGCGGTGAACCAACTTACATGTATCCCATTTTCTTATCCTATTTTCCCTCTCCGTCCTATCCTATCGTATCATCATAATGTGAAGCACACGCTCGAACACGTTTAAACCTTGTCTTATAAATTTATAAATAGTCTCTTCACCCGTCTTTACCCGAGAAAAGAAAGTCAGACAGAATTGGCAAAAGCTTTTTGTTTCTTTATACCATGGATGGTGTACAGCAAAGCAGTTTTTGATACTTTATGCGCTTTTTTTATCCAGACGGCTTTGATGCATAAATACGTTTACGTTTTTACATGGTTTACATCCTGTGGTGATACAAAGCGGGATACTTTTTTTTACTCAAAAGGTCAAAGCCTCTCTCTCATCTCAACATGCACATCTACTTTCCACTCTTAAAACCAAAAAAAAACAAGAAAAAAGCAAATCCAATCTCATTACATCTGTCTGTCTACCCACTACCCTTTTTACTCATTCGTCTATCTAGTTCAGAGTCAGACAAAAACCACAAAAAAACCTCGTGAAATCCTTTTTTCACTTCCACTTATCATACAAAAAAATTTCAAAGGAATACAATTAAATGTTACATAAAAACTGTTTTACTTTCATTGTTTTATATTTTAAGGCGGTTAGCCATTTAGTTTCCCTTTAACCTTCCACTTTTCTAGGTATTTCTCCATTTCCGCCAAAACTTTTACAACTTAAATAGTCCTCAATAAATGTAGGCGTCACAGAAAAAAATTATGTAAAACTCTGTCTATGTGTGTATCTGGCAGTTTTTATAAAGAAATTTCCCTTCTTATTACTCTTATACACCACTCTCAATTCTCAAATGAAAAGAGCAAAAAGTCATGGACTAAAATATATGTAGGCATGTGTCCCATTACAGAAAATATGTGAAGTACTCTAAATTTTCGCTGAATTCACTCTGCAAAAAAAGGCTGTTGTGAAAAACGGAATGTTTTTATAGTGTCATCGTCATCAACATAGCATGTCTGTATACTAGTATTTATTATTGTGAGCCCTTCTCCATCCACACTCACTCTTACATCCAATCCACCTCTCTATATCTCTTCACTTGACTCATCCGCCAAGATTGTGTAATGAATGTTATGTGTGCGCAATATCTACTGGAGTGGATAGCACTTCAAGATTTTCACCAAGGGAACTTATGTACATATATGCTTACTTTATACATTAAAGCCTTTAGTGAAAAATATTATACATTTTGCCAGTAAAGAGGTATCACTCTCATCATCACCACCACTTGTGTGTCTCTGGAACTGGTAAAGTAGGTATTTTGATTATTACTCCTTCCTTCCTCTACCTTCCATCTTCCATCCATCTAGAGTATTTAGTACGGGAAAATGAATACCTGAAGCCTTCATCATGATGAAAGTAAGTGCACACGCTAACACGCTAACTCTCTACTTTACCCAAACTTACTGTTAACTCTGCTGTGTGGTGTGTATGTTTATATCTCCATATATGACTTGAGTACATATTGATTCATTGGGCCAAAAAAAGAAGACGAGTAGTGCTAGTGACGACGCAGCAGAGAGACGAAATGAAAGGCTTGTGAAACGGATATGCCTCTTAAAAGCTGAGAAAGCGATGGCACAGAGTGCTTTACTCACTCAACCGTTATTTTTTCCGAATGCTAAAAAGCAGTAGATGGTAGTACAAAAGAGATGGAAATAAAAAAAATAAAGCTTTGGCTCAAAAACCCTCTCTGTACCAACATAACATAACACACTCAAGTAGCAGTATAGTAGTAAGGTAATGTGTTTGTGTGGGCTCTTTTATAGTTTAGCAACCATCACCACCACCACTACCACCTTTCCTCTCATCGTTTCTTCTTCGTCTTCTACTTGTTCTCTCCTCTTGCCTGTGCCTTGTGCCATGTGTATGTGGTAATCTTCTCATGTCAGCATAATTCAGACTTGTTCCTTTTTTTCCACCTTTTCTCTCTTGTGCCCTTACACTCATTTCACTCACTCACCAAAACCGCCTTTCTCCTTTTTTTTCTTTGGTTCCTTCTCACTTCCAATTTAGATCCGAAAAAGCTGCTGCTTTTTTTTCTCTCTCTCTTGTCATTTTTCTCTATTTGCAATCCAGTTTTTTGTATGCTCTTGTGTCTACTTTGTACACACACCTATCTAACCAAACACATACAAACGTAATAATAATGTACATAACGCAATCTAGAAAAAGGAACAGGTTCTTTTTTTGTTGCTAGAATAGAATTCAATATTGCTCAATGCTCACTCGACTCTGGTCTACTCTTTTGGAATGAGGATGAAAGCTAGTAACATATTTATCTCATTTTGCCTCTCTTCCTACACATTACATATAAGCTTGTTTGCTCCATTTTGTAGATTTGACTAATCAATAGCCTTTTCCTCCCACTACTCCTCTCTACATATCCACTCCACTAGCAAAATCAAATTGGTCCTCTTTTTTTTACCCTTCTCATCTTCTTTACCCCCCATGGACTCATTTAATACACAAATTTACGTTAAAAGGGAAAAAACGAAGAAAAACACCTTTCATTCCTTTTTTCCTCTCTCTTATGAATGTTGTTTTTGGATCTGATCATCATCAAGCAGACTAAAATGGTTGAAAGACTAAAAGACTTGGTTATAAATATGTTCATCATCAATAAGAGAAACTTGCCAAGTCCCCATTCTTCTCACTTTCTCTCTTCCTTTTTTTACAACAACTCATCAAACTTTTTCATCTTCTCTTATTTTTCTCACATCCTTCTACTGCCACACAACCATTGCCATTTTCCAAGGCTCTTCCGATAGCATGATGTGATGAGAAAACGTCATTGGGGTCTTATGTATACAATCATCACAAGACAAACATCTGCATTGATTGCCAGTTCCCTCCAAAACATGATCTTCACTTTCATCTTATATTTTCTCCACAGTTGGGGAGCTTCCTTGCCAATTTTGAATGCAAACTACTTACACATTTCCTCCAATTCGAGGGATGAGTGAAAGCAATAAGGGAAAAACTATGAGTAGCAAAAATTGTAGGTACAATTGGTTAAGATGTATGTTTTTCCTTTCTCTCTTCCTGTTTTAGTTACAAGTGTAGCCAAACTCATGCATGGTCCTTTCTTGTTCATTCCTTTGGTTTATGGATGGCACGCCATTTTTTCCTGGCAGTACCATGTACGCCTCCGATTACTCTTTCACTTGTTCTTTTGACAAGCATTCATTTGATCCTCTTTCCCTGAGCTTGAGCTACTATACAGAGCTACTATACTACTACGGAAGTATTCCGCAAGCAAAAAAAGAAAAGCTAAAAAATTTCCCAGTGGTAATTCTCTCTTCGTGTTTATGTGAGAGTGAGAGTGTGTGTGTATGATGAAAAAAATAGAAGAAATAAATGAATGTCAAGTGAATGCATAGAGAGAATGCTCATTTTTACTTCTTTCATTCGCTCTGTTTGCTAATATTCTAAGAGAATAGAATAGAATGAGCCCTTTTGCCATTTTTCTTTGTAAAAATCAGGAGAAAACAAGGGAACATTGAACATAGTGTGTTTGATACTGACAGCCAAGCCATAGTGCAGAACCAGAACAGAAGCTGCTGATCTGATAGACTTGGGAAGAACACTCACATCACCAGACACACAAAAGTAACAAAAAACACTGAAGGAAAAAAAACAAGGCCATTCATCCATGGATAGTGGTGATATGGTTAATAAAAAAAGTGTGTTGATGAGAATGCGGATATGCTGAATAGAATGTCTTGTTTTTTAAGCAGTCAAAAAAGGACCTGTTCAGACTTGATTGCTTCTATTATTTTAGAAGATGCTTTACAATCTATTTGATTCATACATGGTGGGAAATTTTACAGGAAGTAGTAGAAAGAGAGAGCATAAAAATATTTAGGTAGTGGTTGTAGAAGAGAGATGAGATGAACATCGTCGTCGTCATCATCATCATCAACATCATTCTCATGAGAGGTGTTATCGTCTTTTTGCGATGCCAGTGAGTGAAGTAGTAAGAGAAGTGAGTGTGCATGCATAAATAATTTGATTTGGTTGGTTGGGTGAGTAGATGAGGATGATTGAATGACATATGCACGAAGCGGAACCCCTTTTCTCTCTCTTTTTCCCTTGAGACCTGTTATCCAACATACACAACAGATTAATCCATATTTTATCCGTAAATGGGTATAAAACACACATCTACTTTACCACATTTTAGGACATGTCAGGTGAAATGGGTGACAGGGAAAGGGATTTTCCACCAAACATATGCCAGCAAATTTTAAAAAATTGCGATAAATTTTTTACGCATTGTTAACACACTTATGAAATCGTAATGTGCTGTATAGTGTACAGTGTAATGTATTAAACATGTACATATTATATTTATAATATAAATGAATAAATTATCAAAATAGCACATAAAGCGAAATAGTTTTTATATATGTCACCCCAATAAACTTGTGATACTCTGCAGTTTTAATCAAAGGATTCAAAAAAAAACTTTAACAACGGTACAGCAATATACTTCATTTGAAAGAGGTGCTTTTGCTCTGCTGAGTTAACAAAACCACAAAAGATCTTGGTCTTCTGGTAGAATAAATTGCCTTTGGAGGATGAAGGACAATATCAAGGTATCTATAGTCAATATTATTGAACTTCTAAAGCCAATAAGCACTCTTGTGCTCTGTATCCAGCTTATTTTCTATATCTTTCTATTTGGTTCTCATGAAGTCATGACGTTTCAAACTCCCAAAAGTTGTATAGTCAAGTCTTCTCTATAAATAAAATGTATCTTCTCTCTCTGAGCACATTTTTTTCTTACTTTGTGAATAAAAAATGGGTCCAAAAAGATGATAATAAAATACTCAAGAAAAAGTGGAAGGGCGATAGTGAAAGCTGCCTATGATGATGATGATGATAGTCTGGTCGTAAATTTCTTATTTGCTGTGTCTATACGGCTTACTTATACATAAGCTTTAGAGCTCGTGAGATGGGATAAAAGTGCCATAATATCAGAAAGGATGATAGAACTAAACTCCAAGTGATTTTCCTCGAAAAAATATAAACAGTGCAAAAGACACATATAAATATATACGTACATAATAGATAATAACGGATGTATATAAATTTTACTTATTTTATTTCCTTTTTTTCCTCCATCATCCTCCACGTTCTACGAAGAAGCATAGTCCCGAAAACTGTATCAGAGCTAGTAATTTATATGGTTGAATGGATGGATGAAGAAGAAGGGGAAAAGAAAGAAAAAGAAATGGGCGATGAGCCATTCTATCCCCATATCTCCTAGCCGTCCTTGGGACTTTTTTCTGATAAAAAAGCAGCAGTTCCATACCATGTGCTCCTTGTTATATAACAAGGATGTGTACTGGAAACACATTGTAACTTTATTTGGTTTAAATGTCCATACATTCACTTTGAGGGGAATTGCTCCACATAAAAAATATCGGCTTCTATTTTTTCATACTAAAGCCTTTTTTGGTTGGTGGTGGTCTTGGTCGTACTTCTCCTATCAGTAAACGCCAACAATGAAGCAAAGTCAAGTCAGTTAGTCTGCCAAGCAGATTTATTTGAGTGTATCATCCCTATTACTAAACTAGAGAGTGAATCAAAATGAATCGGCCATCTTTATAGTCGTCGCATGAGATACCGTCATCATCATACTAGTGAATAAGCCAAAATCTATTATTATTATGTCTTCATACTTGATATACATACTTTTTGAACCACACCAAGAAAAAAATTGTCATTTTTCCATGAATACGTAACACATCACCATTACATACGCACCGTTAAATGATGATACATACCAATTGTTTATTGTCATCTTCTACAAAATATTGTACTGAAACAATGTTATCAGTTTACCATACCCGGATATACAGACTAGCAGTCAATTTAGGTGGTCTTTTGTTGTGGTAAGCTTATCATCATAACGACCGACCGCGACCACGACAAACCCAATACAAAAAAAGCTTATGAGAAAAAAATTGTATTATGAGAAAGGGCCAAAAAATGCGCTTTGAAAGTCAATTACAGCAAACTAGAAAGCTTCTGCCGGCAAAAACCCTAGACCCTGTCATCATCATAATACACTTCACAATATCAGCTTCATGTCTAGGCACAAATTCAACTTTATTGACATGGTAAAGTGAAATATTTCAATTGAAATGACATGATGCGATATACTTTTCAAAATTTATGCAGTGACTATGACCGTACCCACATATTCCACAAAGTAGTCAATTGTCTGTTTGTTCACCCTTCTTTCTATTCTGCTCTCTAGACTATATTCCTTGATATTACTAAATTGCGTAACCCAACCTTTACCTTAAACGCACTACGTATAGCCTTTGGGCGTATGTGGTCAACCCACTTTGATCACTAACACCACCTTAAGCTAATATGATGGCTTATCTTTTAAGTATATCACCTAAACAGTACATTTTTATGACTTGGCTTGATGATGAGATGACTACCTATATTTTTTTGTAACATTGAAATATGTACTGGAAGGGAATGACTCACTCTATTCATGATGTGGTAACGGTAGAGCAACACGACATGGCACACTTGGATGATTCTTCTAACCTGCTTTCTCTTTTTTTTCCCGGTGTACCTACTTATTTTTTCCTTTTGTAGAGTGAATATGTTTATAAACATGTCTACATCGTTACATTAAGTAGGTACATACGTTATTGTATTTTATGAGTGAGTAGTTTGGCTGATGATGATATTTTGTAGAAAGTATTCATTCCCTCATATGTACAACTATTGTACAGTCGATAACAAAAAAAAACGTTCACTTCTTTCTCTTTTTTTTCATTTTTCGCCCATCACATCACACCATCAACTACACAACAATAGGTGAAGTCAATTGCACGTTTATTTATTGTTATGGAAACGTGGTAGTAAAAGAGGATTACGTTTGCAACATACAAAACTACTACACAAGCAAGCAAAATTGTGGAGCAGAACACAAAGAAAAAGAAGAAAAGAACAGTCGTTACTATAAAAAACATCAATATAGTCATTTTGTTTCGTGTTCGAAAAAAAATTTGCAAATGGTGGTACAGCAACAAAAGTATTCTGTGTTGCTACTTACTAAACAAATACTGAAGTATAATATTAGAAAATAGCAACAAGGAAGAAAATTCGTTTTTAAAAAGTGGTCCATGGCCACTGATCGTGAATAGGAAATAAAAAGAACAAGCAAACTAAGTAAGTTATGATGATGTGTCTGTTCTATTTGGTCTAAGTGAGTCTGAGGAAAGTCATAAGTAGGCATATTTAATAAAAAAGGCTGAGGAACAACAAAAGATTTTTTATGAACTGTTCCGCGATCTAATAACCTTCATTTTTTGCACGCAATAAATAATATATTAATTTTTTTGGAAATATGTATGTTAGGTAAAAGGTATTTTGATTTCTTGGCAAGAAATTGGTTTTCCAATTCAATTATTCTAGAGAATATCCATAGTGATATGGTAGATATGTAAGTTATATAATTTTTATATTAAAATTGTTGATGATGTTGAGCTGAAAATAATATAGAGCTGTGTAAGATAATTATCAGAAAAATTTTGCAAAAGAAAATGAAGACGTCAATAATTGTTTCTTTAAGAAAAGGTTGCATTTATTAGGAAGTAGATAAGAAATGAAATTCATCACGACATAAAGTAGAATGAATCAAAATTGGAGGACTAAATTTCTGTTTCTTGCAAATAAAACTTAATTAAATAATTATTTCTCATAAAATCCGAAATTATGTCATTGATGATTCATGTAATGAAAATACCAGTATAATATTTATCTTTAGATCTAGTTTCCCGTAAACATCCAGCATTTATTTTGCACACTTATGCAACTAAAAAAAACAACGGTTCCTCTCTAAAATCATAAATATATTTTTTTGGTTATGACACCTACCCCCAAGGGATCCTGCTTGCTGGGCTACTAGGTTTTTCATAACATTAAAAAATTCTCACATCATAAGATTCTCAGATACGCTTGTGCTTAAATCTTATTTTCAGACTTGTAGAATACTCTTATCTCATCTCTTTCCCTCTTTATGTTCGTTTTTTAATAAAAGCCATTTCAAGTTTTGCAAGTTAATAATGTAATTTACATAGGTAATATATAATAATTAAATTGCTTACGTTTCATGTGTATTGTAGTTAGCAATAATTTTAAAACTACGCGTGAACACAGCGAGTTTTGTTGCTAAATTACGCGTGCCATCCTATCATTTATTTTGTGTGTACTCTTCTCTGCTCTACATACCTAAAACCAAATAAACTCTTTTTTACATGTCCAAAATGCAAATGTAATAATAAGACCGAAAAAACATAACAGGAACAATAAAAGTTCTTTTTTTATTAAATTTTATTTGGATATTTGGCACACAGTGTACACTGTAAAATAAAGGGGGATGGCAAGTGCAGCGAAGAAATGTAAAGCTGGAAATAATGATAATTATGTCGATGCCTAAAAAAGAAAATTGGAAATGGTAGCAGGAGGCAAAAAGAAAGAAAGGGAGTGAGCAAAGTAGAGTAGTATAAATAGCGGTTGCATAATTGCAATGTGTTTCTTGTCCCAAGTACTTTTTTTTTGGTACAAAGAGTACTCTTTCGCACACAACCCTTTTTTTCTCATGGTCATGATGATGATGATAATCAAGCTGTTAGCAAGTAAACTCTCATTTTCTATTGCTAAAGAGCTTTAACAGCTTTAGTAACTGAGAAAAAAAAGGATTTCAAGTCGAGGACGACGCTGCCACTGCTGGGATGTTACTGCAGTAGTGTGTGGCAGTGTGGCTTTTGAGTAAAGTAGGAAATGGAGTTTATTCCCCAAAACAATGAGAAACGAAAAAGGGAAAGTCTTACGAAATCTGGCCATAGTAGTCATATCATCATAATCATAAGGCACAATATTAATATAATGGAGGGCTACAGTTGGATGGGGAATGAGAAGCATGGCATAATAACCATGTGAAAAATTTGATGAGGTGTTTTCGCCATCATCATCATTATTATTATTACTTTTTCCCTTTTACAGCTATAATAACAACAAGAGGCAGTGGTGGTGGTGGCGGCTCCTTTGTTATGTTGTAATATTCATGCTTAATGACCAAAATGCCTGAAATGGACTGGTGGAGAAAGCGCTGGCTTGGTCCTATGGTGTTTTGCAAACTAACTAATGTATATGGTGGTGTGTTGTGTGTGGAAGTTTAATGTGGATGAGAACAAATGAGCTTAAAGCTCAAATGAATGTTGTACAACAACTAGAACAGCAACTGCTACATATTATACAACAATGCCCCATTCGTGAAAATGGAATGAGAAGTTATTATAATAAAGCTTTTAAAAGGGTTAAAGCTTAACTCTCTCTGAATTGAAACAGTGTTGCATTTAAACTGGATACAAGATTAAAACGATATAGGATTTAATATTTTAGTGGAAGGGATATAAATGCATTTTGGTTGGATAGCGTTTTGAACAATAATTTAGCTTTATGTTGTGTAGGATAATGGTTTAGGTTATAATTTATGGGTTACTATTCAACAACTTGTTTTTAAATTGATTTTTGACAGGAAAAGGGAATGGACACTGGAAATTAATGGATTATGACGGAGCTTTTGGTTGTGGTGCTTATTACGTCTCTTGTTTCCCCGTGTAAGTTGCATGCATGCATAATAATATGCTTTATTGTAGGATTACGGGCTATTTATGATTCATGCATGTTAAATGCTAATAAAAAATTGTTGTTCATGTTTTTGTAGCTCTTGTAATGCATATCGAAGGAGATGATATCGGTACAACAAATGTGACAAAAGTGTCAGATCCCCCCTTACTCATTTCCTCTTCTGCAGACACATCGTCGACGTCCTTTGTCGCTTCCTCTTCAGCGACATCGGCATCTTCGGTGTCAGCTGCAGAATATGTTGTGGGGACGGTGTACCCACCTGCCGTACTAGCAAATGTGTACGATAGCTCAGTTAATTTCAGGTTAGTTAAAAAACATTTTATTTAATGTAGGTATTTTTATGTTGTCCATGTATTTGCTTTCACATTCCACTTTGTATAATACGTCAAAATATGACAAAAGACCTGATTCTTCCCACAGACATCGTCACCATCCAAATCATCCTTGGGGTCCCCATTTTGAAGAGAATATATTTAATGTCACTGTCCGAGAGTTTCAAACTATCCATTTGGATTGTCGCGTAGGGTTAATCGAAGACAAGTTGGTAAGTAAATATGTATGTACAAGAAAAATGCAGTCAACTTAAAGCAATATCCACATTTTAGAGTAGAATGACATTTGAATGGACTTGATCTTGAAATGATCTTCAGGTATCTTGGGTACGTCGACGTAATTCAGACCAGCTAGAGCTGCTGACATTGGGCACAAAAAATCACAGTTCAGATCCGCGATTCTCTTCGGATTTCCGGTATCCCAATAACTGGAGACTAGGGATTCGTAATGTGTCTCGTAGTGACGCTGGAATGTATCTTTGCCAAATATCTACCCATCCCCCGAAAGTACTTGAGGTCCAACTCACAGTTGAAGGTACATATAAACTAATGATAATGATGACTTTCTACAATGAAAAATAACTTTTTGAACCAAATGCGAAACTAATTGAACAACTGATTTTGTTTTTTCTAGCATCTGAAGTGTTTATGATCAGTTCAAGGGGGGAGCGTGTACAAGACGTTTACTATAAGGAAGGATCTACGTTACAACTAATATGTGAAGGTAAAGCCATGAATAACAATTGTTCTCTGAAAATCAACTTTTTACTGTAAACACATAAACAGATAAGTACAAAAGCATCATCATCATAAAACAGTTTTCCAGAAGTTTCTAATTTGATGTTACGTCGCAAATTAGTAAAAACGATGTAAATTTTTAAACAAACTTTTCCATTGAATTCCGGCTTTGATGTCAGAGAAAGTTTTTTAAAGCAGAGTAGCATTAAAATTAAAGTAAAAATATCATTCTACTGGAACTTCTGCTGTTGCTGCTGCCATGTTTTAGGGTACATTTCAATTTCAGTCTCTGTAACATGTCATGTATTTAAAATGTAACATAATCTAAAACAACCTTTGGCCATGTAATGTATAGAACTTTCCATTGGAAAATATTCTCATGCAATGAAATTCAACGTTAATTTGTTTACCTTGTCAAAAGGAAGTGCTTTGTTTTTTGACTTTACTAGTTTTCTCTAGCTAACAGCATAAATATTTTATTAGGTATATACACAATTTGTTCCGGGTACCCTAGCGCCATCTCATTTAAGCTATTTCACTTGAGTGAAATATAGAGAAAAATACCGTTCTTTCAGGAAGAAAGCTGTAAAAACTATCTAGTATATTGACTTACTCTGAAACTCTTAAAAGCTATAAACTAGAAAATTGGATTTTCTTGTACTAAACATACTTATCATGATGGCAATGACCTTTCAGTGGTTTTACCCATCAAAATCCACTTAAGAGGTTTTTGCCAAGCTAAATTTTTAGATGATAAAACTTTAAATGAAAACTTGGATGCGCACATTTTAATTAATTCAGATTAACGTGATGAGTGGAATTTTAAATTTCATATTGCAAAGTTTCGGCTTTAAATCGCATTAGGTTGGATTTAGTATTTCAAAAAGTAAAGAGCATTAATTAATTTATGTTTCAGTTAATAAAGCCAAATCACGTTCTGTTAACTGGTATCACAATGCGGACCTGCTCAACCACGATATAACCCGTGGAGGGGTTAGTATTAAAACAGAAATAGTAGCTGACCATGCCAAAAGTATTCTTAACCTTGCGAGAATTACTAGAAAAGATATCGGAACGTATCTTTGTTCAGCCCCGCCACAAAATGCTACCGTGACCGTCCACGTACTTAACGGTAAGATGCAATTTCACAATAAACTTATTATATTGCTCCAAAAATGTCATCGCAAATTATAATCAAATGGGTTTTTATGGTATTTTTTTGTGAATTACAGGCGAAAACCCAGCAGAGTTGTATCATAATTCGGGAAACAGTATTCTCGGTCAACTACGTATCGTCCCTTGCTCCTACCAAAACTATTTTTTTATATTTACGCATGCATGGAGCCTACTATTAGCATTTGAGATTGGAGTGCTTTTCATTTCACCTCGAATATAAGTAATTTCTGAAAACAAATCAAAAATCGATAGTTACAATAACAAACGCGATGTTTTTTTTTCAAGAAAAATTGCACAGGAAACAGAAAAACAAATAATTGCATCATTTTTATATAAAATCAGTTTAGGAAATATAAATACTATGTTATTGCTCTCTAAATATACATAATTGTCATCCGAAATGTTGATCATAATGCAGATATACATACGTATGTAATATAATATGTACTGTACACATGCATATGCATACTGCTTTGAAAATATGATGTCATCAAAAATCAATGTATACAAGTTTACAATATTTTGTACAGGACTTGCAAAGTTGCTGGTATAGATTAATTGTAACAAAAATCAATATATTCAAGTAGTAAGTTTAATTAAATAAAGGAAATCATAATTATATCATGATTTATTAAAAGATAATATTGTTTATGGATTCATTTCAGAATGCCTTTTTTTACTAATACAGCTTTACAATTTTTTGATAAGTGCGAGCATCCAAAAAGCATTACAGATTACCTATAACCCGATGGAAAATATTATGAAAATAT
The DNA here is from genome assembly GCA_034693345.1 of Entomobrya multifasciata. Classification (NCBI taxonomy): domain Eukaryota; kingdom Metazoa; phylum Arthropoda; class Collembola; order Entomobryomorpha; family Entomobryidae; genus Entomobrya; species Entomobrya multifasciata. The sequence goes on along the minus strand of JAQFXM010000763.1, from coordinate 23,966 downwards.
GCTTAGTTGTGTTTATTGAAACTGAGTCACAGAAGTATGAAAACTTTCACTCAATTCATTATATATTATGTATTTATTCGATAATTTACACGAGAAGATGGAGTTCAGTTGAATCTGCAACAGTCAGTCAGGCATTTTCCAAGATTAAACAGCATATTTGCTGTTGAACGTATTATCCAAAACACAATAAATTGAACGTTTCAATGTTATATCGCCTAAATTTCAGAACAAAAGTTATACATATTTCGAAACTTCAGAAAACGATCGTTATGAAATGACAGGATGTTTTATGCTCGAGAAAAAGCCAGCGGGGGAGATGGAACAAGTAAAATGCATAATGCATCATAGGTTAAATCAATGCCAACAACATTACTCATTCGTCAGTCAAGTCATTTACTTGATTAAGTGTATATTTCTCATGATATTTTTTTTTGTTCTTTCGTCACAAGTTCACCATAAGTTCAAGTTAAAATATTTTTCAAGGAAATCTGATTGGCTAGAAATAAAGTTCTAAATCATATTCGACATTTAAAGGTACTAAGGTAAGTCAATTCACCCCGACATGGCGATTACGTATGAAATTGAGCCATTATTAAGTACTCCTAAAAATTATGCTTACAATTAGTAGATCTGGAGACCACATTATTAGTCAAAAACTAATTTAACTCTTACATACATACTATTTTACTGCAATGTCAGCTGTATCGTTAACTTTTAACTTACAAAATAACTTTCAAGTATTCTCTACTGATATCTATAATAAACTGATGTAGGTATTATGCTTTCTCTATAGGTACATACATCGCCTGCCTACAAAAGCTTTTCTCGAAGAACCTGGAGATCAATGAAATTCCAAAATGGAGGTTTATTTTTTATGGGCTCATAAAATTTACAATTTACACTTAAAATTCCTGAGCATAATACTATCATTCTTTTAAATGTTATTTTAAAACTCAATTGGCTCATTTTTCACTATTTTGAAGTGTTTCGAAATAATTTTACTGGTTCGTCGTAGAATGCAAGTTTTATTTAGAAATTTTAGCTACAATAATGGGAAAAAGTTCTGTTTTAATTATTTTAACAAAAAATTAAGTAATTTACAGGTGGTCTAAACGAAGAATTAATAGCACACATACCTACATAATACAAAACTAGCCATTAAATTCTAGGACTATAATAATTCTTCTGGTTATTTTGAAAAAAATCAATATATTATTATAAAAAATAAGGCAACAAACATCCATGTACACAACTGCATTGCAATTTTTTGTTTCAATTTGAGTTTAAAATTGAAAGCCATGAAACAGAACAAAATTGATATAGACCTTACAAATTATATATAACCTCAAACAAAACTAATAATTTTGATAATTTAGAACGAACCAATATACCAATTTATAGAATATGATATTCCAAAAAAGTCATCATAAAAGGCTTACATGTTATTTGCGACTTTAAATATTTTAACTCATTTTATCATCAGCAACTTCAAAAACTACATTGGTCTATCGGTTCAAAACAACAATTAGCTGATCAAATAGAAATGAAGAGTTTCAAAAAAGCAATTTGCTCAATTTAAATTGGTTGTTACGGTTTGTTTTTTTATTTTAAAACAAAGCAGCGGAGGTGTGCATTTTTACAAATATATTTTCAAGGCAGTCGAGTCTTCATAAAAGTTGAAACAGTAAAGCTAAATTAGTTGTTATGGCGACTCATTCGTCTCCTTCCCCCAAAAAGGGTCCCACTTGGACGTTAACTGATTGGTGGGAGTACTGGCTGCTTTGTCTCATTAAATGTGGTGAAAAACTAGGTTTTCTTCCTTTTGAAGTTTACAGCAACATAAAGAATCGTAATCTTGAAGTAGAACCTGAACCTGAGAAGTGTGATGACGACACAAGCCCGGATGTGATCATGGACACCAATGCCTTGATCAAGTTAACAAGCACTCGACGACTTTGCATCTGGGGCGTTTTCGTTTTTGGCTTTAGTTTAGATTTGGGATACTTGACATTTGCCTCAAAAAAGGTGAAATTAAAAACACGTTCTGAGCGAGATTTTTTGAACTTTTATACACATTTCAACTCTCGGTTGGTTGCTGGTGTATTGATGTGGCTTACAACGATATATTTAAAGGAAACTGTATACTTTCTCAATGTTCTCCTAGAAACCAGACGGCGTTTCCAAGGTAACCATTTTTAAAAGGTACTCCAAAAAATAAATACCAAAAGCTTTAAAAAACTTCCCTTCAAATTTCAGAAAAATACTCAAGTTACCCCAACGTAAATAGATGCACAAGATATAGCCAAATGGGTACTGCGCTCATGACATTTGTGTCCCTTATATTTTCTCATGTACAACCACTCCTTCCATTTATGCTCCATCTGAGACATCGTCACAGTGCCATGTATTGGCCTTCCCAATACTTACCTCGACGCATTTACAACAGTCCACCCTTCGCCATTTTTTTCGCCCTACTCGATCTATTGTACTCATATTTGGGAATATTTGTCGCAAATTTCGTTATAGTGATGGTAGCATCTTACATTATATTGGCCTATGTCTGGATAACCATGCTCAAGTAAAAGTCAAAGTTTCTAGTGTGCGAACATCAGTAAAGTATTTAAAGAAAATAAAGATGATTAATTTTTTTTGTTTTCAGAGAAAAAATCAAGAAAGGCCTAGTTACCAACAAAGCTATTCTTTTGTACAAGGAACAATTGATACTGAACAGAATGGCTAATGCCTACTACGCGTACTCCATTATGCCCACCTTTATGGCTGGTGGGATGATAATTCTAGCTCTGCTACTGGTTTCCATAATTCACAATGCCTCTTTAATACCTCCTTTCATCTTATTTAATTATTTCCTTGTAATTTTTATCCTACTTTTAGCGTTTCGCTTTATGCTCAATATTGGAGGAAAACTACTGAAAACATCGATGAAAGTAAAATGTCAACTAATCATAGTTACAAAGCATAGACAACTTGAAAGCAGGGTTGCACGAGGATTAGGTGAGCTACGTGTTTACATGCGGGGAATAATGTATTTTAGGAAGGTCCAATTTTTACTTTATTTAAGGGTGGTACTCATGCGCACAATTAATCTTCTGCTGATTACCCGGGGTCGCCTAGAAATCAATTGAAATTTCCAGTCAGTCGGTAGACTCATGTCTCATGGCCAAGTTTGTCGTCAAGGAATATGTACAGAACGCACTTGAAACATTAAACCTGACCTTCGCTTGGCTGATGTGCGTTGCGTGTTTTTTTTGCTGATACAGAAAGTACACAAGAGTGACAGTGAGACATTTTACTCACGGAATTACATAATTTTAAGTAGAAAACAATAAACAATCACAAATTATCATTTTTTCTAAACGAGTACTTATGTTTTACTGGATATTTCATTTTACTTCACACGCGTTCTTTTAAACCTTGATTCATATTATTATCTGATCATTAAAGTAGCTGGATAAAATAAAGTATTGTTAATTATGTCTACGTCAATATGTCAGCATTCAAAAAAAAATAGCTCAGCAGTACCAATTATCATAAGTTGAACTCAGCTTCGCTGGACTGTCCAGCAATTGATAAGAATTCGATGATGACAAGATAGTATGAATATCTGAGCGTATTTATAGTCGTGCGGTACGATGTACCAGCTTCATTATTTGTTTGGAGTATTTTCCGAGAAATAACAAGTTTCGTTGATATCAATTTTTCAAAATTTCAAAATGAAAGCTACTTTTGTTTTAGTTGGCCTTATTGCCATTTGTGGCATGGCTATGGCCCAGGATTGCCCCAGTGGTTATGTAAGTTCTCAAAAATCTTACTTTAAAATGATTTTAATGAAAATAGTAAATTATTAGCTTAAAATTTTCTGCATTACAGTGGCAATGCGACAATGGCCAATGTATTTATGACGCTTGGCTTTGTGATGGAGATAACGACTGTGGTGACATGAGTGACGAGCCTTCTCCATGTCCAACCTGTTTCGGACGGGTAAGTAAAGTCATGGCTACTTTTTTAAGTAAAAAGTTTCTGTATTTTTTCACGTTTTAATTTAAAATTTCGTTTTTTTCACTAATAGTTTGAATGTCCCAGCGGACGCTGCATTTCCAACGCATGGACTTGCGATGGTGATAACGACTGTGGAGACTGGAGCGATGAGACTGAAGAAGCTTGCCCATGTGCTGCTGAGGAGACCAGATGCGCTGGACCACCAGGAGGTGAAGCTGGAGCTCCAGGAGCATGTATCCCACCAGAATATGTTTGTGACCCTGAAGGAATTTGGGATTGCCCTGATGGTAAGCTTCGATTTTTATTTGGTACAAAAAATGTTTTGCATGGTTAAATTTTGATTACAAATCGTTTCTATCGAATTTTTAAAGGTTCTGACGAAGCCAATTGCACACGCGCTGCTGCTGCCCCACGCAAGTCACACAAAGTGAGGCCAGCTCTTCTCAAGCATTCCTCCAAGTTTGTCGCACCAAAGAAGAATTAAGAAAAATCTCAAGTTGCCACAATAAACCTGAATAAGATTCGACTTTGGCTAACTGCTAAAAAAAATCAGCTAATTGAAAGTAAATTGTTCATCGCATTTAAATAAAAGTTCCTATTTATTTTATTTATTGAAAAATAAAAGTTAAACTGCAGAAAAATAAACCTTATGGTAAAATTAGCATTAGGACGTATATGACGATGAGTGAATGACGCATATGTGTTTACACTGTTGAAAGGCACTTAAAATCTCTTTGCAGAATTAGCGCATGTATTAAGTTTCAGGATTTTACTGAAACTTTATAAGAATGGGGGGTACGGGACCAAAATGTCCGTCTGTCTGTCCGTCTGTCTGCGCTCTAGCGTCCAAACGGTTCGACCGATTTAGATGAAACTTAGTATACAGATACATATAGTACCCAAGAGGATCCCTATTGATTTTGGGCCAAATCGGTTGACCCAGGTCAAAGATAGGTCAAAGGTCATAATTTTTCAACATTGCATAAAGGGCTCAAATTTGGTAACTAGATAGCCCTTGATGAGAAATATAGTTCCACAAAGTTTGAGTTGACCTGACCCAACCCCTTGGTCCCCAGGGGCTCTTTAAGGTCCGAGCTTTGACGTGATGTCCTGTCCAAACGGTTCAACCGATTTGAATGAAACTTAGTATACAGATAGATATAGTACCAAAGAGGATCCACATTGATTTTGGGCCAAACTGGTTAAACGGTTTTGGAGTAACGGCCAATTAACGGCCCCGTGCATTTTAAATAGGCAAAAAGTTTTTTATACCAATCGATAGATTATAATATGGGGATCAAACTTTGTCAAGGGACCATGACCCAAAACGCAATAGTTTTTTAAATATAGCTATTTCAAAAAAAACTTTTGTTTTGGTATTTTGATACTATGGTGCGAAAATTATACAAGTATCTTTTAATAATCCAATTTTAATTATAATTGCCGGCGGAGCCGGCCACCAAACCTGAAACTTGTCCAACTGGTTTACCAGTTTTATTGAAACAGAAATGATTTACAATTTGCAAATTGACAAAACAAGTACAAGGTCACAAAAACAAGTGTGGTTTTTGCACAAATTTTGTTTACAAAGTTTGCAAGAATTTATCCTGGCCTAAATGAGTACATAAACGTTGAGGAAATTAGTGTTGCATAATTATCAAGAAAATAAAATCCAACTAAAGTCCATTAGTTTCTTTTCCTGTTAGATAAAAAATATTATATCTTAAGAAAGGTCCAGGGTCTCACTTTGCCCCATAAGTATTTCGGTCTTGGGAAAATCATTAAATCTGCTCTTTTAATGTATCTCCTCATTTTTGTAGAGCCAATCAGCGTCGTTCTAAGGAAGGTGTGTTCTTTGCATTCTCTTTTGACTTACTTTTACCAAAAATGCTAGCAAGCGTTGCGATGTTTGTAAAAGTAGTAGCCTGTTTGCTTGCATTGCATTAACTTGAAAAAATGATGGCGATGTAGCGGATGTATTTGGTCTTGTGTTAAGTTAATACTCAAGGTCGCGGCCATCTCATATCAGTTTGCAAACTTGGATTGCATTACACTACAGTATTATTGCTGTGCTTTCGCTAAGACTCCTATAATATAACTAACATAACACACGTTGAAAAATAGTAAAGAACAAGATTAGCAAGAAATTGCATGTTTAAAGTGCCACTATAAATATGTGGCAAATTCATATTAAACCAATAGCACTAAAGATTTGCTATTCGTTGTTCAGGAAAGGTCTATCGGGTTAAATAATTAACGATGTGCATGACACGGCTATAATTTGCAAGTAAAAGCTTGGTGAGCTTATTTTGACTATGGCTCACAGTCGCAGTTATATGCTTGCACGTGTAGCATCTCTTATGTATTGATGTGATTTGCTTAATTAGTTAATTATTAAATTCTATGAATGAATCCATTTTCGACAATCTGTACCATACCCACCCACGCATAAAATTTGCTATGATGAGATGAGTAAAAATTTAAATGAGAAAATTCACCCAATTCGGTTATCAACGTGGTTTCACTGATTGATGGTTTAAAAAAGATCCATTTCATGCTTTCATAACAAGTCTCAGCTCAACCTCTTTCCTCTCTTCCGATATCTCTTTTTATCAATACCTCCTCCTTAATCAATATTTTTAGAACTACTTGCACTTCAAGATTGGAATATCTCATATCATAAGCGATTCACTCATGTTTCACTGCACTTTCTCTTTTATCATTTTTGTCATGATCGGCTCTTTAAAGAAAAGGCTCTCGTGAAGATGGGGTAAAGTGGAACTCTACCATTTCTCTTCAAGTACTACTTGGATACTTGACCAGATCTTTTCATTTCATTTTTCATTGAATACTATCAAATTGTTACACAAAAATATTCTCAAGTGAATGAAAACACAATACAATACAGTCAAAAATGGGTATGACAATGAAAATATGTCGTTTTTGATCATGAACTTGCTTTAAAAATATTTTGTATCATGCCATGTCATCTTTTAGCTTTTGTGTCAAGATCTCAAGATGCTATTTTAGTGCGTGTTGTCCTTATTGGTACTCTCCATTTCGAAAGTATGCCATATTTTCTTTAAACTTTAAATTCAACGTACTATCCTCCCACACATTATTGCTACAAAAATATCTAACCCAGCAGCTCACAGTTTTAATAATGGCTACTTGCTACTTTTACAAGTTAATAAATAAGCTGGAATAGGGTGAAAACGATTTTAGTCATGATTTGATTTATGATGTGATCGCTACATTTTTCTCAAAGTTAACTTCAGATCAACTGATTTCAAAAAAGGGTTTTAGAAATGGCTATACTAAAATTGCAGATGGCTTTCTTGAAGAAATTATTGGTACTGTTCACCTTGTTACATTTCGGAATGACCGGTGAACCGGATGACGGGAAATTAAAAAGTGAAACTAAATCAGCGAATAATTTATCAACCAAAGTAGCAAGCCAACAAAGCGACTCCAGTGCCAGGAGATACCATTTCATAAGTAATCGTGATAGTTATGTGAACGCTGCAAACTCATTTGCAAGTGGGCAGATGAGCTTTCCTCAGAATTCTTACGATGCCCCAATGCAAGGAGGTTACTCATCAATACACCCATCCGTTGGGGGATATGGATGGACAGACTTGGGTAGTTACATGAATTAAAAATCAATTGATTATTGAAATACAGTTTTTTAGTAATAAACGTAAACATTTTTCCTCAGGTGCCAGCTCTCAGTCATCAAAAGGCGGAGGAATGGACCTACTAGGCCTAGTCGGGTTAATTGGTCTGAAAGGATTGACAGGGACTTTGCCTCTTATCAAAAAGATAGCCCTTATCTTGATCGCCTTATCCCCCATATTAATCCCCTTGTCCATTTTTAAACTCATTATAATTTTCCTAAAACCTGTGATCTCATTTGGACGAGACATTGGTGATATTGAAAGCTACGTTGACAAATGGAACATTGACGAAACAAAAAGCAAAATTGACACAATGTTGGACGATGTCCTTAGTCGGGGATCGGACGACAGGTGTATGGAAAGGGTAGCTTGTGAAGGTCTTTTCAAATCTATACCAAGAATATTTATGAAAATTTTGGGCGACAACTACAAACCAACAGTTTCGAGAAAGCGGAGGTCAATCAAAAATCATGAAGAGAGTGAAATGCAAAATGTGCCACCGCAATCAAATAATGCTCCCCGTCGAAAAGATTTAGCCGCGTTGGCTCTAAATAAACTAAAATATTCACAAAACTTCACAAAAAGACCAAGTACAAATAACAATCCAACAAAAGTTGAGAACGCTTGCCAGCAGTACAAATGTTTAACACTGTTTTAAGTTTTCAGTAATAATTATTTATTTTCGTATTTTATTATAATAACAAATGTTTTTTCACTGATAATGATGACAATTTTAAATACAAGTTGACGGGATCTACTCAGAGTAATTAGAGTAAAAAATACTTACAAATAAAAGAAATAATTTTTTAATTGAGTTCCACCTTCATCTTTTCCTGTTGATACTTCTCCCAGAAAATGTCATTGTCATCCTCTGAAATCTTTTCCCATCCTCCCTTCTTCACATGGTATACTCGGATGATACCACCACTAGCGGCGTCACGCTGAGTAGCATGGAAAATAGCTCGGCGCCCTAATTCTTGGGCTTCTGCATCGGGCATATCATACCTAAAATTTAATCCACAACACATCAGTTTAAAATATTTCCAATGATTTTTACCCAATAAGATAAACTTTCATTTTCATTTTTCAAAACGTACTTGTAAGCTCCATCAAGAACTCCAAGCGCATAGGTCGATCCAGATCCCACACTGAACATATTTCCTGGCGCCCTTCTGCCATCATCATCGACGTAATACAAGCCAGGTCCCTTTTTGTCCCATCCAGCAATCATGGTGCCCATAGATAACCCATATCCTTTGTAATGGAAACAAATGTTAGCTAAAAGTTTACTGGCAGCGGCAACAGAAATTTTCTCCCTATTCCTGAGCTCATACAGACGACACTGCTTGGCCAAGAAACGCTCCCAATAGGTACAGTCGGCAGCACCACCAGCCATGGTACCGAGAAGAGAATCGTTAATTTCGATAACTTTCTTTACTTCTTGGGATCCAATGAACATACCACCGGTGGCACGAGAATCCACGGCAATGATAACACCTCCTTTGAATTTAAAGCCGAGGGTGGTGGTTCCATGAGCCATTTGGATTTTGACTCCACTTGGTGTCGACGCAGGACCAGAGGCACCAACATTAGCAGGTAAGGCCATAGGACCGTAGCCCATTGGACCACCTCTCATGAAACCGTAAGGCGATGGACGGGCTCTGTGAAGGGGATCCTTGTAGTCAGCCTTTAAAGCTTCCAACTCTGGAATCTAACCAAAGCAAACAAAAATACAAAAAGTTGAAACCATTTCTCTGAAATGATATACATTTTTTCTAAAACGACGAATGATAGTACTTACATCCATGGCTGGAGGCTGCATTAACTGCATATTGTTAGCGAAGTTTCCACTGAACACCTTCAAATCATTTTCCAGGGAGCACATCGAAGAGAATGCCTTGAAAGTAGGCTGATTCGTAGAGAATCCACAAAGGCTGTCCAAAGCCATCTTGACAATCTATCTAAAAAAGGATAACACACAAATTAAATCCCAAAAACTAATCACTACACAAAATGATCCTAAAATTACATGAAAGTAAGGATAGAGGATGATCTGAATCATATAGATGTTAAATATAATAGCAAGTTTAAAATCACTTACTTTAAACTGTAAAAACTTACTTATCACTGATCACAGTTAGATAAATTATAATTAAAATTCTTTCAATTTGTGATGACAGAAACTCAACTCTCGACAAGTTCACGAAAGATCAACAAGAAGCAAGTGAAGTAAAATTTTGTGCCTTGTCATTTGATGTGCAAAATCATCCGGCCAAAAACAATGGCTTGAATTGTGCGCGCATGTAGGACGGGGCATTACGACATCAAGAAGCGTCATATTACCTAGCTACCTGCCACATTAACCATTTCCTATACCCACAACTGAACAGTGCCTCTACTTCTACACAATCTGAGCTGAGCAACCTATGAAGCTCTGAAATCGGCTTCATAATTATTGAATTTATGTGAACTTTTAACTTAGTCAAAATAATTTATTTTGTTAATTTTTTGTATATTTTTAATTTTTAAAGTAGGAAATCAGTTACGAGTTCAATACTAACTATATTTATTTGGAAGCACATAAATAATAGTTTATATTTCACGCATGATAACAATTTAATTATAAACCCAGTCATCATTATGGCCATGTGCATATTTATTGTGCACTTTTTACTAAATTGTAAAAACTTAAAAGTAGAACAAATCAAATTGGCAACAAATTACTTTATACTTAAATTAAGCATACAAATCTTACTGAAACCCTTTTTTATTATAAAGTTAATAATTTATGTAAATGCACATGATAAACTAGCACATAAATTTTTTACAAGCAAACTACTAATTGACTAAAAATAAATCATCATCAAAATATAGTCTTTTTATCTTGTCTTATTTTTTAACCTTCAAGTGAGATTTTACGTTTTAAACTTGAAGTACTATTTTTTGTGGGGATGAATGGACGGGGCAAAATGTATTTTGTAAAAATAACCGAAGTTTGTAAAATATATGTATAAATATTTAAATGTAAAGTTTATCATGAATGATTTTCTGAGTCTGACAAGTCTGTACTCTGCTTATCTTCCAAATTTCTCACAGGAACTGCATTCCCAGTAATTACTACAGTGGAACTTGAAGATGGCGGGGGTGGAGGGGGCGGTGATGTAGATTCCTTGTCAGAATTGTTATCAGTATAATAATGATTTGCAATGTTATTATCACTGCTATTTGTAGGATTTCCATTATCCCCGTCCAAACTATCTGTGGTAAAATGATGGTTGCTTGTTGTAATCTCCCCGTATTGATTGGAGTCCGCTGGAAAGTCTCCACCTTCGATGGGTTCATACACAGCGTGATTTCTGTAAAGGATGTAATGCTGGACTATGAAAAATACGTCGAACAAGATGGAAAAGAGACCCAGTCCGAATTTCGTGGTGTCGCCAAAAAATGATGACCAGTCATCTAAGAAGTTAAACAATTACAACAAGTTTTAAATATGTTTTCAAAATTGAGAGCAAGTAAAGTAATTAGTATGTAAAAATATTTTAGTACTTACTGTGATTGTAGGCAATCATAATCATTTGGACTAGACTAAAAACTCCGCCAATGAAATCCAGGAGTACGTTTCCAATACACCAACCGGAAGTACTTTTTCTATACCAGTTTAGATAAGCTTGAGGCATGTATTTAATTAGGGTAATGACAAGTTTAACGTATGAACACCACGTTAGAAAAGTGAGCCATGAAATGGCTTGACTTGCAGCTACAACGGAAATGACGAAAATAAATACAAAGAAGGTGCAAAGGAGCATTTTTCCTGAATCGGAAATCGTTTGGGAGCCCCTGTCGTAAATAATGCATTGGATGACGATAATTGTACAAGCAAACAAGGCGTGTAATGAGAAGACAACGTCATTTAGCTGGACTGGAATAACGCCTTGTGGGTACTCAATGTAGTATTCTTGCTGGAATGGGGAACAAAAATAAGAATATTAAAATGTAAAAATATTGCATTGCGCTCAAAAAATTACTTCAAAGTTAATTGGTTTTTACCTTAATTGAATTAAACCAATATAGGCCAACATTGTAAATTGAATAGACGGCAAAGCCGGTAATGTTTAGGAAGACGAAATCTAAGCTTAGACCGCGAACGCTGGAAAAAAAATCATTAAAATTTTTAGAGTTAAAATTTGTAGTTTTAAAAATTAGTTTATTTACTAAATTGATCTACCTTTTGCGCTGATAGTTTTGAATAATTTGGGGATAAAAGGAAATGGACCACGCAAAAAAGTAAATCCATCCAACAATTTTGCTGATAAGAATTAGAGTCTCTAGTTTGTAGACGGCAACTCTCAGGAAAATATTTTTTGGACTGAAATAGTTTTTTAAAAAGTCAGATTAAAATAGAAGAAGCTATTAAATTAGAGTTGATAGTTAGCTAAAATCGATTGTGATTATCTCTAGCCCTACCTGTAATTACTAATATTAGGAATTATTTGGGATATCACAGTAATTTGTCCTGCTTTCAGTGCGACAACATGCAATGTTGAATTTTTAACAATCGGCTCACTAACTGCAGTAGAATTAGCTTGATTTGATGACGGAGAAACTAATGTGATGTTATCCAATGGCTGAATAATCCCAGGTTGAGATGCACGGAAGACTAGAACTATGGAGTCTGAAGTGTTTTGGAACACAGGCAGAAAATTTATTCTGTGATGATAAAAATGAAACCAAAGAAAAATTAAATGTTAGAATCATTCAGTATGTTATAAAAATGCTGCTTTATTTTAGCGCTTTAATAGCATGTCAAAGTCGACTTTTAAATTGGCTTACGTTGGCGAGATAAGTACATTGAAAGACGACCCAACTTTCAATGTAACATCATGCGTGGAAATTTGTAAAGGTGGAGGATCAATTGTTTTACTTGCCTGGCTAGAATTTTGGGCAGTTGTTGTGATTGCTGCAAATGACATTTAAAAGAAAATTAATAAAAATTCAAGCAACCAATTTAATTTACTACAAAGTCATCATTCTTGCATTGCAAGTATGCATACCTTGTGCAAACAAGACAATGAGAATCACAGAAAGAAACCTGGACGGCCATGACTGAAATGTTGAATCACTAAATTTTGCACTGGCTACATGGAACCTTGCCTCCATCCCCACAGGTCTCCTTCTTCTTCCACTTATCATTGTGATTGAATTCCGAATTCTTCCCAAATTCAAAGAATTGCTGCTATACTGCAGTAATGCCTTAATATATCCTTTAGATTTGATGTCATCAAGTTAATGATCATTTTCCAAAACCCCCATCAAATGACTATCTCCTTTGTCTTTTCACAATGAAATTTATCTACTAAAAACTATTAACTAATTATTAAGATCATTTAACACATTTACTTAGCCCCAATCAAAATCAACCACTTGTCACATTCCTGTCAAGTTAATGAGTCACAAGAAGACCGCGTAGTAGTCACCGGAAATGAAACGCATTTTACCAATGTTGAATGTCACACGGTCACGACGGCTATTGAAGGACAAAGGAAAATGATGACAAGCTTGTATTTTAACACAAAATTAAACGACTAGTTATGTCACATGCAACACAACTCAGTGTAATTGGTTTGTTTAGTGGATATGTAGGTGTTGATAGTGCTTTTAGTACTTTCAAGATAAGCACTTTTGTTTACTTTGTAAACTTTCATGGATATGATGAGATGAATGAGTTGTGTTCAAGTTCTTTTCTTGGCAATCTGTTTGTTTTGTTCTCTCTCACATCTCATGGAAAATCATATGACTATGATGACATGCTTTTCTGGTGCACCTGCAAAACTGTAATACTGCATTGTGTAAAAGTGTTTATAAGTTTTATAGGCATGTATATAACTTGTTGACGATGATCATCATGAAATCGTGATGATCCCTATAAAAATTATGCGTAAATTGTGGCTTTTAATGTTAATATATATTTTACTATAGTCAATAGTAAATAAATGGGTCAGAAAATAGGGTTGTGTCTTTTTCCATTTTTATTGGGGCATTGTGAAACAATTATAATTTTTCACGTAAATTAGATCGATACAAACCGCAATTTAAACTATTGATTGATTAATGGTTATTCATTTTTAAAGAGATATTGTATCGGTAATAATCTGTTTGTGTTGTCGGATCGTAGTAGGTCATCAGTGGAAAAAAATAAAGGATTAACCAATTTGTTGTGGGTGGATTGGGGATTTATGTTTATTGCTGGATTTCAAGAGTATTAAGTATATCCAGCAGACTAATACGTTTTTACAAATAATACAGATTACCTCTCTTTATTGGCTTTCCATAGAAGTGAACATCGATAATTATGTGAAGTGAAGCCATGTTGAGGTCGATAATATCACAGTTTCTGTTAGTTTGAATATTTGGAAAATCATTAAAAAAAAAAAGATTGTGTAGTGTAGAACTTGTAATGTAATGCCAATATACCAAAATCTCCCTCAAATGTGATGCATTTGTACATTTTTACAAACAGATATGTTATAGATGAACATTATTTCATTCACATCATAAAACGAACATAATTATTGTGGAAAGATTAATTTTCATATATGATGTATGACTTATTGATTACTTGTCTGTGTATGAGTTTTACAATGGGTTTGCTTGTAAAGTCAAGTACATTAGATTAGATTGAAGTTGGTTATTGATTTGATTCGGATTGATGATTTTGAAGGAATATTCTCTGCAGCTTTGACGTACATGTTTAGGGAATGGCAAAACATGGAAAATGACTAAGTTCACATGCATCCTTCTCATTTAAAAGCATTCATAAAATAAACTATGCATAAATGCTATTTTAAAAAGATCAAGTGGAAAAGTAACAAAAGCTTTGAAACAAAATATACATATTTATGGCCATAGCATATCGATACTTTTTCGAGGTACCTTTTTTGTTTCGGTAAAATGCTCTTTTTTTGGCTTGACTCACATATCACGCCCACTCACTCTTGTGACTCCAGCAGCAGCAGCAGCAGCAAGATAAAAAATGATGTCACTGATAAACCTATGCACGTTTTAATGTGTTCATATGTGCATGTCATCAACGCATGTCTTTTAATCATTTCTTATATTTTATAAAAACTACCAGTCTAGCATTAGCATTACTTTTATACTGATGCATTGAAATGGACAATTACAATCGTCAATTAAATTAATTGTATGGGCAAAACAACAGCTTAAAAACAAAGAAACGAAATTCATATTGGCTTTTAATGGGGCAACTTGAAACATAATGTAGAAAAATGTGGAATGAGACATTTCTTTGTTTCTTTTTATCAATTTTTTTATGATTAGCTTGTTTTGTTGTTTTTCTTCGTCTATTTTCGTTGTAAATGAAGTTGTGACGTTTGTTTGTATAACAAAAACATGTTCACTTTGTAATTTAGCCAGAATCAGAATATTTTTGTTAATATACCTTGCCTTGTTGACTATGACTATGACTATGCCATGTCATCATGTCTACACGTTCAACGTTTCTTTTACGCTTTTAGTTTTCTTATCTTTTCTCTTAACAATTTCAAGACGTATGAAAAGCTTAAACACAAGATATGTGTGAATGAACTTATTGATATGAAATTATTGATCTTCACAAAATATGCGTTCATTTTTTTGACTAATCATAAGGCAAACCAAACCACTAATTAAATTTGAACCCTAACCATAACAAAAATTAAACGAACAAATTGCATTAAGCACAGTCGTGAGTCGTGCACATTAAATATGTACGATAATTTTTCTTCTCTGGAAAAATGAGCAAAATAAATGGAAATATTGAATGCACACGTCGTACTCCAAAATCAATTTGCATTCACTCTCGTTAAAAAAATTATCCATTCCATACTAAATTGTCACCTTTTAAGTATTTGAATGTAACCCTTTCTCAGTTCTGTGCATAAGGAATCAATCCATTTTATCAACATTTTTCGTTTTACATGCGATACATGCTCGTTTAATCATCTTGCTCTTTGTCATTTGTGTGTCGTCAAGAAAGATGTCTTGTAAAAGTCAAGTACTTTGATTTGACTGCTCTGTAAAACGTTGACTATCAGTCTGGCTGTGTGGATATCTTTTTGCTATTATTTAACTTTTAATTTAAATCTCAATTTTGCTGACTTGTCAAAAAAAATACTCCAACCCAAAACCACGCATTTTTCGTTGCGTCGCAGTTGTAATTTTGTGATGAACAATCTTTCTTGGATATCATGAGATTGTAAATATATTTCAACTAATTAAGGTATTTCAAATAGTTTAAAACTTAAATATTGTATATTTAATTTAATTGACTTCATTTTAGTTAATTATGATTTTTCTGAATTTCAGACATAAAAAACATGTATTCAAAGTGGATAACAGCCCTGTTAGCTATTACACTTTTATCCCCTCTCCTTAAAGGCGTCAATTCCGACGCCTCTGCTACCTCCGCATCTTCCGCTAAAGAAGATCAACATGGACCATCATCCTCCTCTTCCCCCTCCTCCTCAGCCTCCTCAAGTTCCGACACCTCGTCCTCTATCCCCTCCATAAACTCCCCTGATCTCCCCGAGCTCCTCTCCGAAATGGGCAGCATAATACCCGGTGTCTACAAGGAGTACCTTCCCCAACCCATTTTCTACGAGTCCACCGTCCCCGTCATTTTCCAGTACCAAACTCCACTCTGGAACAAAACGGAAATCACTTTTAACAACTGGTACACCTGCATATCTGAAACCGTACCCTACCGCTACTCCTGCCCCGTCACCTTCCACATGAACAAAGCTATTGTAAACCTACACACCGATTTTGAAGGTCTCCACCCCATCTCCGACCTACGTCTGCAGACACTCCAAGCCTCCCTGAAACAGTACTACACCCGTCTCACCACCCATTCTGAATTCTGCGACCGTATTCAACCCCACTTCTTTGGAATTTGGACAGAGTCCTCCGATCTCCAAAAGTATTTAAATGGCCTGCAAGGTTGTTCCCGAGGTTCAGAACTTCACCCAATTATCGACAGGTCAATCACCGACTACAACTACAGCATTCGCCAGCCTTTCACCAAAATGGAAAACAATTTTTACAATACATTCTACAAACACATTTTAGGAAGTGGTGGCAAAAACTCAAGTTTGGATCTCGTAGCTTCCGCCCTGCTTTCAAATACAAGGACCAGTCTCCAAGCTGCCATATTGGGTCACTACTACGCAGAGAAGAATAGGTGGATTCACGCAAATGAGGACTGTCGACAAAGCTATATCCCTACAAGTTTAATATCACCTCAAAAATTTAATGAAAGTCTGAGTGCCATTTTGAAAATGAAGGTCTTTCATAATAACCAATACGATTTGAGTATTTCTCCTTCGCAAATTTCGAAATATTACAGTTTGCCACTCGCTGATTGTACTCATACGAGTGATAGCTTTGTCGCTCGGGTGCTGGTACCACTCTTGAAAAAGTTTAGAGCTGAGGTCCTTCAACTGGTGCATGTGCACTCTATACCCTTCCAGTATAAGGATCACATTTGCAGGGTAAAGTTACCCCAGGAGCCACAAGGTGATGAGGAGACTATTATTGGTGGGGGTCACTCTGGAGGAACGGGTTCCATGTATATTTATCATGAACTCAGTCATCTTGCTTATCGCACAACTTGTAAACCAAATGAACTCTGCAAAATCTCGGAATACCTGCTGGACAGCAGGAGAAGTGATCCCTGTGTGAGTGCCTTACTTTCAAGAAATGATACAGGGATACGGACATTTTGCGATTTTGAATGTCGCCCAAAAGATGACTATATACTGCCGTCGGTGGTGAGAGTGGCGACAAACAAGTTTGTGGTCACGGGAAATTCGGTGACTTTACGAATTTCATGTGGGAAAATTGTGGAGAAGAATAAGCTGGTTTATGTGAAGGAGGATCATGTGGGCGCCATGATGGTTAAGTTGGGTTGTCACTGTAAATTAATCTTTCCCCATTTTAATGTCTTTTATGGAGGAAGATCTTGTGATCCGGGGGAAGAGGAATTGGGGGCTGACCACTATACACGTATTGTTAACTCAGATGAGGATCCTAATTTTGTGCCAGATGAGTTAACTGTTACGAGCATCATTCCCTTCATGTTTGGAAAGCTAAAGGGGTCACGCGGACTAGTACCAGAATATCAACAAGAACACAGGTCTGCAAACTCGGTGCATGAAACCGGAAATGAAAACAGGGATCCTGGATATTTTTATGATAACTTGGCTGAAGGAATGGTATTTAATTTAACGGAAATAATTGATCCGGGGAGAATCGAGAATTATATAAAGTCATCGGAAATTAGAAGGGAGAATGATAAGCAAAGGAAGGGTTTTAAGGGAATGGATTTCTATGCAGAGAAATTGCAAAGTGGAGAAAGTCTTTATGAAAATGAAAGAGGTGGCGGAGGAGGCGGCGGAGGATTGTTTTGGAGTTTGTTTGTAATTTCGGTGGTGGTTGTGTTGGGTCTTCAGGTTTACATAATTATTATGTTTAAAAGGCATCAAATGGTTAGTTATAGAAGGGATGATAGGATACTGTACAGAGTTGAACCTGACGATGCAGCTTCGCTGCATGAAGGAGTATGCTCATAGGTATTTTAATATTTATTAATGTTTTCGAAAAAACTGCTCTCTTAACTGTGTTTAAATTGTCTACTTGTAATAAATATACTTAAGTACTTAAGTTATAATGTGAAATAAGAATGTAATTTAATCCTTAAAATAAATGATTTTTTTGTCACTTAAACATTTTAAAGTTTGTGAGGATTTATTTTTGGATCAGATCATTTTGCATTTTAAACTTGAAGGTCGCAGCCTCTTCCAGATAAAAACTTTTGGGATAGCACTGCTCTGGCATTTACGGAAACCTTTAAAAAAATACTATATAATTAAACCTAGTTAAAATATCTGAAACGTTCAAATAAAAGTTAAAATTTACCTGGTGACATCCATAAAGATGTAATTTTTTCAAGAGTGACATTCCATTAAAAGCGAACAAGGCAGTGATGTCGGTCACCTTAATGCCTAATCCTCGAAGTACAAGGTACTTTAAATCTAATTGCAGGCGTCATTGTAAATTTAAATTATTAACATATAGTGAAACAAAGTAAAATTGGAGAAATATCTTCATGCAATTATAAATTGTCACTAACTTTGTAATTGTGATAAAGGCATCCCATCCACACACTCCCCATCCTTCAGCACATAATCTCCATCCGCCATCATTCTCCTACATATCCCCTTCTCAATCCCAGTCAATCCCTCATCCGTCAAATACGTTAAATTCGCAATCAACTGCAAACTAACCAATTTACTCAAACTTTTAATAATTAACTGCATTTCGGGATCCTCAATAGTCGCAACTGCTTCACAACTGTGCCTAGTCTCCAATCTTGAATTATGATCCACCAAATTCAAATGTGTCAAATTTCCAAAGCTTTCAATCAACATATCCAAATTAAAATTGCGAAAAGTGTGATTCTTGCTAAAATACTGTAATTCCCTCAAATCATCGAAACTTTCCACTCCAAACATTGGAATCAAATCCTTCAACTGCTTTGCCAACTCTCTAAATGTTTGTATCGAAAGACTTCTCAAATTTGATTGAAAGCTTAGTATATTTGGAACCCCTGCGGCATCATTCATATAAACTCCAAATTGCGTCTTAAACCTGGAATGATGCAATTCCCTCACAAATTCCTCAATAAACCTTTCCATCCCACTTTCCAGTAGAATACACTGCATACTGAAACCCTTCAGGGATGGGAAAGACATTAAAAAGGGAACCAGCTTATTTTTCAGTTCTTGATTATCCACCGGAATTATTCCAAACTGGAGACTCAAGTCTTCCAAGTTATTTAACCCCCATGTTTCATGCCATCTCCGTTCGGTAATCAAATTGAGAAACTCCCTAAAGCAATGATGCTCATCAGTCACCCGGAAGTCGTAAGTGGGGCAGACCAATTTATAAGGAAACTTTAGAATTTTCAGAGGTCCTGCATTTTTCCTGCAAAGCTGGTATAAATGCGTGTAAAACAGGGCGGCCCTTTGAGGTGCAAAGTTTTGGTCAGTGGTCACCTCCAATTCTTTTAGATTATCACACTTTAATTGAAGCAATTTCAGATAAGTGGTGCATTCAACTAGTTGACTTCTATGAACTCTTGCAACTTTTAATTTTCGGAGGTTATCTAGCTTTTCTCGATGGGTTATCTGGAGGAAATTGGGATTTTCTTGAATTTGTTCGTCTTCCTCAATCCCACTGTTGAATGTTTGGTAGTCCCAACAGTACATGTCTTGTCGATCGATAAAGACTTCAAGGTTGGGTAAATGCATCATAATTTGTAAAATAGTTAGCCAGTTAATTGAACAGTTTAGGAGTTCCAGTTTGGAAATGGTGACAGTGAAGTCGGGGTCGTGTTCGAGGTGTTCAAAGAGCCATGGCGTTTGGCGACTATTGACACGCCGGAATTTGAGGTGGGACCAGTAATAGTTTTTTGAAGGGGATTCTTGCATGTAAGCGGAACACTTGCCACCAACGTTATCATCTTTGCGACCATCAAAAACGAAGCAGCTTTTCATGTCGAGGAGTTCGGATAAGAGGATTATGGCGTCCCAACGGTTGCAGCATAATCGGCAGTTTTTGAGGTCGTCCGTGGTTAGCTTATCGAAAACTTTGAGGAGAACGCCCTCCTTTAAAAAATTAAATGTTGTATGTAAGACATACAACCTACTTTGAAAATACCAAATTGTAGGTGTAACTATATTTAGATTAGATTACAGGTAAAAGTTTGAAAAGAGCATTGTTGCTGGAGAAGTCATTGGAGGATGCGGCTGAAACGGCGTTGGCACTGCGGTTATCACCACTTGTTAAATGGATAGAGGGAGAGCTGAGATTTTGTAGTGCCATATTAAAACTGATCGTTGTGTAATTAGAAATTGATTAAATAACTGATTTTAAAAGTCTTTATTAAGTCTCATCAAAAATTAAAAGACAGTGTTTTGATATGGTTTTGATTAATGTTGTGTGGAGTTCCATAGCATTCATTGGTAAATAGCAGTAAAATAACTTGTTTTTTATTTATTTGAGTTGTCACTTGATTTATTTTTATTAGCATTGAAAAAAGTTTTTAAAATGAGTCATTCATTTTAAAAATGTTAGATTAAATTCTTCAAACACAGTCGTCATCCAAAAAATTTACAATGTTTATGGTATTCCTGGAATACTCTAGATATAGATATATCTTCCGGTTCCTCGGTTAAGGCATGCAACATTTAAATCAGAACAAAGTACAACGAACTAATGGACTTTTTACTGTTAAAATGTGCTTATAAATAAAAATCAGAGATGAATAATCCCCAAACAGTCAAACAAATTTGATCACAAAAAATATCAAGGGTATTTTTTAGTAATCTTCTTCAATCGATTCCTCCAGAGGTTGTGTTGCCCCTTCCTCTTGAGTTGTATCAGTACTCGCACTCGTCCTGCTCAAAAGCCTTTGGAAATAGGATCTAGTCCTAAACCGACTCAGTTTGCTTTCCTCCACCCACATAATAGGGAAGATCATTTGTGGCACTCTTCTCATATCCCTAAACTGGTTATTTGGCCGTAATTCCACATTAATTTGGAATCTCTTACTACCTCTTCTAATCATCCCTGTATACTAAAACCACAAAAAAAAAGTTTTAAAAAAAACTCCAAAAACCCACGTTTCACATTTTAGTTTATAATGCTTACAGGTTCTAAAATGAGATAAGTCTCATGCAAATTTGCTTCTGGTTTTAGTCCAACAGACTGATTGACATATTCCTCATCTCCATTATAAAAGTGAGGCCAGCTAATTACAACTGGAGCTCCTCCTCTACAAGGTGCTAATCTCATAGCACCTGTCTTTAAACAAGGCCCATATTGGCCTGACATGCAATAGCACTCATTATCCGGATTCTCTGAGGGTGACGCCAGTAAATCTCTGGGAATCACAAATTTATAACCACGAATTCCAGTTACCCGTACATCTTCCTTAAAAGTCAGATGAATGCTTCTACAAACATCTAAAAGTTGAAATATTTAGAGATCATCCGTAACTCAATTTTAAACAGCAATAGCCATAAGAAATACCTGGACTAAATATTTTCAGTGTCATATTTCTGGTAAGCCAAGGTGAAAACACGGAACCATCCGAGCCATTAATCATGTTGCAGTACTGATTATCCCAGTAATTTAACTCAGTTTGCCCTTCCCAACTTTTCGTTTGGGCGACTAACGAATTATTGCCAACGCCCGTGTATATCTCAAGTAAATCTAACAATGTGTCGTTTTTCTATTTAAACACATAAATATTTTAAAAAATAAAATACCTTCACATTTATTTAACTTAATTTTCAGTTCATATTTTTATCAATTCTGTATACCCCATAAAAGAATCCAAACGTATTATTAGGCAACAATTCTTCCCCACCTGACAAATCCGACATTGCCTCCACGCTATCCTGGTAATACCCATCGAACATCAATTCCTTCACAGTTTTTCTCACAAACAAACGTTCCTCATTATTCAGGCATATTTCCCTAACCAAAAACCTAGCAAACATGGAAAGATTCATGGCCTTTTCCATCATTACAATATAGGGTACATTTAAAGTGGTAATGATATCATCCTCCGATCCTGCAGAATAATCAGGTATAAAGGTGTAAGTAGTTTTCATTCGATAACTGACAGTTGAATTATCTTCGCTAAAGCTTTCCACTTCATTTGCACGTATCTCCCTTTTAAAAAACAATTTATTATGAGGAGGATTGGTTAGGTTATCGGTGGATTTAAAAACGGAATTTTTTTCTGATTATCTTAAACTTACTGATAAACGTAAGGTCCAAGTTCCCGCAGTATAGGCTTATCACCTCGGCGTACCCTGTCGGGATTGGTGACGTTGAAAAAACGGACCATCATGTAAATAGGTACATCGGCATCTCTCCACATTCGGAAAATGAGACCGCCATCAACAAGTTTCACAGTCTAGTAGAAATAATATTATAATGAAGATGTGCACTGTCTGCTCCAATATTTGCATGAGAATAAGAACTATACGTAAAAAAAAGAACTCTGATATGAAAAAATTAGGCCGTGTCAAGATTTTCAGTGCTTAACCTTTGAAAGACGCTTCTGAATAAAATCAGAGATGAATCCTCCCCAACAAGCCGAACAAATTTGTATCACAAGAAATATCAAAATTATGACCCTCATTGTATCTTAATTAATAGTTATCTCAGAAATAAAAAATAGAGACAATTTCAAATGAAAATTTATCATTGACCAATTCAAAATTATAAAGTTTAATTATAGAAATAAAGTAAGTGTTCCCTCTTTTTTTAAAAAAATTATGACTTATATGATGAAGAATGTGTAAGAAGTGACGACGGAATAGTTTATTGGAATGGTCAAGTTACGTTTGCTTAATGAGAATTGGGGCAGGATATTATGCTATGCTTGTGTATTATGATAATTATAAGTTTAACTGGATGATAAGCTATGTGCAATGAAGAATAATTTTGTTATGCATTTAAATAAGAAAACATGTTTACTAGTATAAAATACATATACGTAGTAGTAAGCAATGCTTGTCATGCGAATGACTCAAAATGATCTTGAGAAGGAATGCGTGGGCGGATTAAGATATTTGTCATTGACTTTAAAACCAATGTTAAAGTCTACACTGTTGATGACGCAAAGATAACATGACGAATGAGTGATTTAGTGACGATATTTATATGTACTTCTTACGCACATCCATTTTTAATTCGATAAAAAACCTTTAAATTGTTACCGTTTTTTAAACATGTCATGTAAACGAGCTTTTGTTGGTTTAAGTCCAGCCAATGGACTAAATTAAATTAACCTACTCATTCATTACTTTCGTATTCATTATTATTGAGAGTTCCATAATGCATTATATCATATGATGAAAAAATATATAAGCGTTCATCGTTGACCTACACTGAAGACTGAAGAAGTAGCACTCATTCTTCAGTTTATTTAATTTTTATATTTATTTAAATTGATTATTTTTTTAAATGCGAACACCTTTCAGAACTACAATTTTTTTAATGCTACCTTTCAAAGAGGCTTGAGAAATAAAGCCCTTTGATAGCATTTGCTATAGATTTTAAGGTACCATGGCGTGGAGGGGCATCTACCAACATGCAAAGTTTTTAGACTTAGTAACGATGGCGGTTACGTGG
>JAQFXM010000762.1:0-42058 GCA_034693345.1 Entomobrya multifasciata | reverse complement strand
TTAGTAAAACTGGTCGTAGTTCCCATCTACGTGGTCTGAGAATACCGATTTTTTTTATTTCAAGAGAAAATTCCCAGCCGTTCCGGAGAAACGAATCATCAAAGGTGTTTTGATGTCTACTGAATGCATGATGATATTCAATGTAGTCCCTTTTTAAGGGCCGTTGCTAATGCAGCTACTACATTGAAGGGGATGTAATATCGAAGCTTCGCTTCGATATAAGATCGCGGGGCCCGGTCCATCATAAAAAACGGAAGTTATCTCTTTAATTTTTTACGTAGAAATCATTTTTATCGAGCAAAGTTCATACCAAAAGCACATACGCATAACCAGGATGCGGAACAGACTAAAATATCCTGTTTTGTGCCGTCCAGTATCGAACCGGAATATTTGGAATATTTGCTAGATTTCCCCCGAATTAGTTTGTAGCAAATCGATCGCCCTGTTAAATTAGAAATATAGTATATCTTGCTCTAATTTAGCAATTTTTGTACGTAGGATTTAACTCCCTGTTGTCTTTATGTAAATAGAATGTTAGGCGTTCTTTAAATATCAATTCTACCTATATAAGAGACTTACTTAGATGACTTTTTCATGCCATGCACGTTGGAAGATACTACTTTTCTCTTTAACTTTTACAATAATAGCATTGAAACTATTTGCATTCCACACTCCCAAACACGTGTACAAATAAAGAGACATAGCGTGTAGTGGGGCACAGGAAGCTGTTCTAATTACTTTTGATAACAATGTGATGTGATGCTTCGCCACTTTAATCTCTTTGTATATAGTTAGCCTACAAACTCGCGTATTCCACCAGCCTCGTAGAGCAAATTTTTCTCAATATAAATGCTAATAATACACAAGCGTTCCGTTAGGTTGTCAGTTTGCTTTTTTTTTGTACAAAAATTTCAACGCTGACTTTTCTGACTTCCTTTCCCTTGAGAGAAACGACGAAATGTACTGGAATGCAGAAACCGTGTAGGAGTAAAAGCAGTAGAAAAAAAGTAAATAAATAATAATGTACACATTTTTTTGCCAAACAGTAAGTATTTCTTCACAGCTAAAAACACCAAAAGACAGAGATTAAGACTTTGAGAGAAAGTATTTAGAAATTACTTACATGCCTTCATCATGTTCACTGGTGTACTTTTATGTAGCATCAAATATCCTAAGAGAGAGAATTTCCTGAGGAAGAAGGGAGGATATCGTAAAAAGGTTTTCTTTTTTCCTTTGGCTGTAATCCAACACATTTTGTTAGTGGTCCGAATATTTAGTGATAAAGTGCATCTATTTTTATGTTTATGTATTCCTGAAAGGAGCGAATTGTTAAGTCATTCGTTTTTTCCTCTTTTTTTCTGTGGGCTTAATGTATACTAAGATG
Source organism: Entomobrya multifasciata (assembly GCA_034693345.1). Lineage (NCBI taxonomy): Eukaryota > Metazoa > Arthropoda > Collembola > Entomobryomorpha > Entomobryidae > Entomobrya > Entomobrya multifasciata. Next base: position 40,674 of record JAQFXM010000762.1, on the reverse strand, counting down.
GATGGAGGATAAGAGAAACTCATGAGGAGCTTGTTATTGCTTATTGTAGTACCACAATACTAGTACCAATAGTATATTTTTTAGCTTTGTCACTGTTCCGTTATCTCATATCTTTACACACCCTGCCGTTTTTCCATTTGAGCTTTTGTCGTTTTTGTGTCTTGTGACGTGCTGTTGTTTTTATACAAGAAACATCGAAAACTCATTTTGCTTTCGCTATTTTCACTAACAGACGATTCGTATAGAGATAAGTACATTTTTGTTAGGATTTTATTGTTGTGGGGTGGATCAAATGTACTGGAGGTACTACCATTAACGGCACAATTTTCTTTTAAAACTATTATTATAAGGATCTGTTGAACGGCCATTCTAGTTGGATACTTTTTTTGCAAAAATAATCTTTCAAGGGGATATGTACATACATATGTACATGTTTAAGACGGCGGCAAAAACAATTTATGGTGACAGTCGAACACAATAATAATGTAAAACGACACCATTATTCTTTGTCTATCGAATAATTACTTAGTGTGGTATTAGTCGCTGTCGCCCTACGAAGTCCTTTTGGTGGCATGCACTCTGCACATATATATGTCATACCTTTTTGCCCGATTGAAACAATAAATAATAAAACGAAATGACAAGGACAAAGGTGAAACACTGCAAACGAACCCCAGGAATTGATTTACCCGAAATTGAAAAAGAAAATAATAAATTCGGGAATTACAGGAAAAGCAAATAGTAGACTACTTTCTTCGTTTATTTTTTGAAGCCATGAACGTCTGCTCCCTTGAATTCAACTTGCGAATGCAAGTTAGACATGTTAATATTCGAATGCCGAGTGAAAGTAGCAAAAGCATTGGAATGAGAGAATTTCATTCTTGATCAGTTTATTCAGTTGACAAATGGATTACATTTAGAGGGCTTTATGTCTATCCGTTTAAACATACTCTAAGTTAACATCTTATAGTACAAAATTGGTTACATTATTATTGTGCTACTTTGTATATCAAATGAACTTAATATTATACATGAATCTATGCCCAGAAAATAAAAGGGATTAGAGGAAACATGAGTTTTTCAACTTCCAGGAAGGAGGAATACTTAAGGATATCCTGTTCCTTCAGTTTGTTATAATCTTCTTATTCTGGTAGTTTAAGTAAAACAATAGTTATGGCACGTGCATTACATAGGATGCGATGCATTAGTTTTAACACTGATCAAGTAGACATGCCAAAAATCCGATTTTCGGGAATGCTTGCTACGCGTATAACAGTGATAACTGGAAAATACATTGTTATACAGCACAGTGGTTAAAATGCATTTTAATTCTATCTTATTAGTTTCCTGTAGATTCCTTGACGGAGTCACATGTACAAACAGGAGTAAGCTTCAGAAAACGTTTCACTCAACCGAAAATTTTCTCATTCTCATCCTTGACAATAGCGTAGGTAATGGAGTCTTTGTGTGCTTCATACAACTTCCCAATTCAAATATTTTATCTCCCGAATTCAATATATTGCGAGTATGCAATGCTTTGTTAAGAAGAGGCCACCAAGATTCTCAGTACAATAAAGAACTTGAATTATGGAAGTTAAGTCATGAGTTTTAGTAAAGAGCCTTAAGTCTTTGGGTTTTCTTGATAGAAAAAATTGAATTTTCCCTTTTGTCATTCTGTTTATATTTGGTCCTTTTTCTGTTGTGTATTTATGGGTATTTTTCTGTACCGCGATCAATAATTTTTGGTTGTTCTGTACATGTACTCTTCAATGACGTTTTTGGGGTTGAGTTAAGTTGGTAGATAAACAGTAACATTTCTACACATTTTTTACTCCTTTTTTCTTCCTTTTTATTCACAGGTATCTTCAGCTGGAGGAAGATTGATTCGTGAAAGACGTCGTGTAGCCAAAATCCTTTTGGTTTTGGCTTTGGTCTTCGCATTCTGCTGGCTTCCATACAGCGTCCTCTCCTTGATACTCGATTTGAGTTCCAAGGCAGACGAAAGTGGATCTAGTGGTGAGGAGAATGACGTTGATGAACGGTTAGTCAACATTGCTACCTCCCTTATTCCGTTCACTCTTCTTCTTGGCCATGTGAACTCAGCTGTCAACCCTGTACTTTATTGCTTGCTGAGCAAAAACTTTCGTAGGAGTGTCACAGATCTTATTAGGCATCCTACAAGGGCTCTCCGAAGTCGACAACAATTCAAGGTAAGGGCTACAGGCACATATATGGATCATTAATGATGTACCATGAAATACGTGGCTCCCAAAAAATGCTTATATGTAAATACTAGTATATTGTGTACACATGTTTAGATTGTTAAAAATGTGTACTCAATATATTTTATTGTGGACAAACTCTACACACTGAATAGTAAGCTGAATATCTTCACAATTTTTCAAGAAGAAAAAAAATACCTAGAGAATTGTATAGAAACATCGTTTTTTTGTATATGACTGCTTAGATGGTTGACACCCACTAAATCAAATTTAAGCACTTGACTGAACACATGAGATTATCACCACGAACTTGTGGACGATAAGTATGTATGTTTCCACCTACTCACACAAAAAGTCAAGATTCTTCAATTCTACTATGGCGTCTCTAGTTAAACTGTAGTGCTGACTTTTGGAACATTTGCTGCCATTCTCACAATTACTGCTTGACAAGCTTTAAAGTAGTATTTAACGAAGTAGTGTATAACAAAAGCCAACTGGTTTTGTTTGGGAAGGAGTGAGGTCAATGATATGTAACCTCAATGTTCGTGAAAACAAAAGAAAGTTGCCATTATACATAGTCAGCTATTCGAAAACATTTCATTTTATTGTTTACTATTGAAATCAGGGATTTTCTTTCAAAAAGCAAAAAGTAGCAGTAGCAGATGTTGTGCAAAATAAGTTAGTTACCATTATCACATTCTGTTATAAACAGCTTTTGCTCATCCAACAAATTCAAAAATGGGCTGCTCCAAAACTTTTAAACTTTCTCTTTTCTCTCCCGTTTTCTCTTTTTTGCGATGCTTTCTCTTCTACTTGGATAACAAGATGTTTTACTGTTAAATCTAATGAAGTGTCAGTGTCAGCACAAGCAACAGTAAAAAAGAGGCAGTGAAGGAGAACATAAGGAAGTCGAAGTAAAAACGGCTCAGTAGTTTTTATGCAGTTTTAGACCTGTACATGTTAACTGGTGTAGATATAACACTTCCACTCGTTTGTCTGGAAAATGTAACACACATTATTACGTATTCGGGTCTTGTAACGTTCGTAGGTAAACGAACTCATAGTTTTTTTTCCTTTTACAGACGGGTTTCTTACAGGTTACATGAAAAAGGGATCAGAAATCCTTACACGTAAACAGGATTTCTCAACATTTTTGATGTAATTCACTTTATTACAGCGTATCTTCTTTTGAAAGTTTTGTAAAGAATGTCGATTTAAAAAATCTCTTTTCCTGCATATTTAAGGGCTTTTTAGCATACGAAATTTGCTTTGAGAGTTTTTTCACCAACTCCTCATTCTTCGTGTTAATAAATACATCTCAAATTACGCAAGTATTTTTAGCAAAAAATATGAATGAGCTGAGACTCATAAAAAAGGTATGAATATGTTTTGTCTCGAGACAGAGGGTTCTAAAGAACCTTTCATATTTTAGCATATCTGCTTCCTAGCTTTCACTTACTTTCCATGCTGTCATGTTGAGCTGGTAAAGGATACTTAAGAAGCGTGAGAATGAATTCTCTATGACTGAAATGACTTACGAAATTAACATCCTAAAAAAACATTTATTCAACACTGTGCCACCCACGGTCCATGGTGTCAGTTGATCATTTTCACATGTTTCATTGAATTTCTATTTATTTCGTGTTTGCTGGATGAGCGGAAATATCAAATAGGGAAAAATCGAATTTCCACGTATTGAATTTCAAATCAAAGATGATATACCTATGTCACATAACTCTGTAATATAAACACTTCTGGTATGGGAATGAAAGATATTCTATTCCGAAGGACACTAAAGGGATTTTAGTATTCTCTTTTCTAAAAAGTTGGAATAAAAAGTACTATGCAGGTATTCTTTCGTTTTCTTAATGTTCAATAGACGAATCAAGCTTATAAACTTATCTGAAGGACAATTCTCTGTGAAAGCATACTATTATATTTCAAACCTGATATGAAAACTTGACCTCTCCATCTTTATTTTCTGTGAGCACAAGAAAGAAAATCAAGGTAGTCTCAGTGCTCTTTTCGAAAAAGGGGTATACCGTGCGGCATACCGTCAGTTTATTATGGGTTTCCGGTTGGTATCGTACATACCTGAAATGCTTACTTTTATATTTATATAAAGTTTCAAGAGGGCATATTGTAAAATAATTTGCTTTTGTTTATGTAAAGATACATGCATGCGTCAATTGTGTTTACGTAAACGCACTTCCTTCCGGAAGGTTTTATATTTATGTACTATGTTATTAGAATAATTAGTAAATATAGTTTTATCTTACATACCTAGTTGCTTTAAAAGCATACTTGATGACTTATGTCCAAAGCGCTCATTATGCGCATCATATAATGTCTCAGGAGAGCCCAAGGCTAAAAAGTACATAAAGGGATACGTTAAATCAAACACTCTCAAGGGAAGCTTATCGTCGTCAGGCTAGGTTACTATTTTAAGCTGACTGGGAAAATGAACAAAGTTTATAAATGCTCACATTCAATATTTACAAAGTTCTGATTAAGTTTTAGCTTTTCCTGGTGTTTTAGTGCATCTTTGTTTGGAAACCGTTGCGTTGTTAAATAGTCTTGATTATTTCAATTCAAGTATGTTGTCGCACAAGAAAAACATTTAATTAGATACTATACTGTATACAACTGCAACTTTGTAGTTTATGAGTTGTTTACGAAAGTCAGGGAAAACTTATCGTCAGTGTCTGACAAGTAGAAATAAATTTCGTACATTTATGTCATGTGAAGAATTAGAAAATAACTTTGTTTCTAAGTTTATCGTAAATAAAGAATATTTAATAATAGTTTTAAATGGGTGGATGTACATAGAGGAGTCACTGGAACACGAAATTCGATTTAATATTTAATTACTTCCCAATTTTAGGAGGTAACTTTTATTAAAACTAAAAAAGATGACGACAGTTTTTATCTAGCTCATTATACTCTCCACGTGTATGTGTGTTACATGTTATAAAAATCAACTCGTGTGGGAGTGGGACGTCCGAACTTAGGGTAATAATAAGAGCATTTTCTACATTATCTTTCTCTATATCGAATATGTACATATTAACCGAAATTTCGGTTACACAAGTGTAGAATATATAACGTATGAGTTTAAAAATAAACAACATTTTAATAATATTTTCATGCACAAGGCGTTCTTGCCTACATGTTTTAATAGAATATCTTGTTCTGATGTCAATCATCATGCACATGTTTGGTTTTATTTATAATTATAACTTATAACGTATTTAGATTCAGCTCATGACATACGTCAATATATAATTTTCCTGCAAAATAAGTTTGAAAGATTAACTCCACTCTGTTATATAAAGTTAAAAACCTTAAGAGTAACAAAATGATGTGACTCTAAATATGTATAATATAAAATATCAGTAGGTATAGTTGGTTACGCAAATTTCGAGCACCTACTCAATTTTCTAAGTCAATAAACTTGTATGGTTGTGATGCAAGATGCAATGTACTGTATTCCAAGTAACGCCTTTTGGGATTATATGGTATCTTTGCTTTGTAATATTTTATGAATGCTAAGAACTGAAATAAAAGAATCCAATTCCAATAGAATCAAGTTTTTTAGCCCACTGTAACAATAATTGATATAAAGTTTACCTCATCGATATTATTCTCTTTAAAAAATTAAATAAAAAAGTATTTATATATTTATTTAAATTGTAGCAAGAAGTTAAGTTAAGAAAACAACGTAATCCGAAATAGTAGGCAAATAATTAATGCATACACATAAATTATAAGAAGGGTTAGCTCAGCTAGAACATTCACATGGGTTAGATGCTAATTACGGTTAGAATTGTTATCAGGGATGACTTAAAAACTTAAGTATTTGCCCATGCACACATTGTTAACCTACACGAAATATTTCTCTTGAGACAAGATATGACAATTATATTTTCCCCTATAAATACGGAACTCACACAACACTTTAACACTCTACAATACCACAATTTATAAACAACTCAAATGGTTGCTTGTTTATAAAATGTACTGTTGACTGTCATTCCAAGTATTAACGTTTCAACATTGGTACTGTAAAAAGAGAAATGCAATAGGCTACTTCATAAAATGTGACTTTTACTGCGAATACTTATCATTCTTTTCTAATAATAGCATCATAACTCACTCATAACAGCTCAGAGAGAAGTGTTGAAGTGTTACACCAACAAAATTCACAAAATAAAACAAATAACTTCCAGGCTTTTGTCCTCAAGTCACTGAATTTAATATAATTAAAATCACCTACACAAGCTGCTATTTTGATAGGAACATAATTTTGACAAAGACTACACTATGTAAGGTGAAACATCCTTGGAATCGAATGAATAAACATCCGCAAATGGAACTAATCAATTCATCCGCATCCACTCGTTCCTATCATGACATTCATCATTCATGTATGTATGTATCTTGAGGATGGTGTAGGAAGGAGGTTAGGTACGTACAAGTGTAAATTTTTGAGAGATATGTAATATGTAATAATTCCGGTCATACCACCTGCTATCTTATTTATAGAAGTTTTGACACTTCAAAAATTCAAATGAGCAAGTTAGCATAAAAATCGTACTATTCCATTTCATTTAAAAATTCCAGGTTGGGTATCCGTGAATGTGTACATAAATTGGTATAATATTGAGCTTTTTGTAATGGTAATGGTTGCCTCCAAAAACAGAATCACCTAGTTCATTTTCACCGTTACATTATCATAACTATATACATACTAATGATTTACAGGTGGAGTTTGTGAATATTTTCGTAGTCGAGAAGTAGGTGGTTAACTTTTAGCGAGTATAATTGATACAAAAAGGTTCCAGTCTCCACTCTTACTAAACTCATGCTTATGGAAAGTTGCCGTGCAAATAACTGCTTTCACCATCCACCTCCACTGAATCCATAAATCCCCTTGTCTGCTCCAGAAACCAGAATAACCACTGTACTACTATATTGTGGCTTTAAAGCTTTATGTTAAGAAGGGGTTCTCGTTTTTGTAAACGTGATAGAATAGTGCGAAACAATGGTATTAGAGGAAATGCTGAACGGATGCATGAGATGAGGGTTGTGTGAGCTGTGAAGTTGGTAAGCAAAGAACACTTGCCGCATACCAATCCTCCACTCAACCGAAAAACCCTTTGAAAATCCCTTTTGACTTTTGATCAGTTTTCAATTTTAATGGTTGCAAGTTATAATGGGTATAGAGAGTACCTATCTATGAGGTGTAATATGAAAACGGAAATAGGACAAACAGCTTGCGGAAGGAACGAGTATCTTAGTTTTTAGGTGTATTTATTAGAATTCCAATCACGAAAAGGGAAGGCGCTACTGCAAAAGAAAATGAATGGCGCTTTTTGTGAAAGTGATTCCATTCATTTCCTTTACTTTCTCCCATTAGCACAAAGAGGAAAGTATAAATTAGAATGACTCTTTGTGTTTTTATGAAAAGCGTTGGAATGAACAGCCAAGTTTTAGGCTAGAAGTAAGAGCTTTTATCTTGCATCACTCAAAGCAATCATGAAGTTCGATTTGTCGTTGGTTGAAAAGTATTCGTTTTTAATGAACGGGCATAAAATAAATATTAATGTGGGGCAGGCACGGTGGATTCGGAAGTCTGAACACGACGCTGCCATCGAGAATGGTGTCTAATGTCCGTTACAACTTGTGTCCGCCCTACACCCGCCCATTCAGTTGTATAAATAAGCTACCTACACTATGAATCCTGGCATTGTAAGTTACCTAAAAGAACATGATACATGTTAACACTTTACATAGTGTCATTAAAATTCAAGTAAGTTATTTTATAGCTGCATGAGAACTAAGTTGGAATATCAGTTGGGTTTAACTGTGCCTTTGGGTGCTTCTAGAGACACGCTAATAACAAAAAAAATGTAATCCCAAACTCTCGATCCATCATCATGCACGAAAACTCATTATTTCTTTACTCTACTTTTTTGGAGAAAGTAAGAAAGAAAGTAAAAGTAGAGTGAAAGTTTTCTTTCTCTTTAATACATTATTTGAGTAAATGAACAATTTTAACGTAAGCTTTTGTATAAGATCTTCTCGTGATCTATCCATATTGAGCTCTAAAAACAATCGAGAACAGAACATCACGATCATTGTCAAAGAAGACTTGTTTGTGCTTTTATCAACGTTTATATTGAGTTTAGAGTTTCATTGAAGAAATAGTATAGTCCTGCTTCCAGCTCAAAGTCTCAATGTTCACATGTCTTCCAATATATGTTACTTGTATATTCTCGATGAATAAATATGTATTAGTATTAGTTAGGTTAGGATTTGTTTTTGTCCCTTGTTCTTCTGTTACAAAAAAGTTTCATTTTTGTAAAAGTGCCAAAGTCAAATTGAATGGATGTTTTTCTGCTCACATACTTGGCCTTCAATGTTTTTTGTAATGAAGCAAGGATAGCACTCATAATTATTTCGGAAGTGCAATAAATTTCAAACATTTCTCGCACGACATCATTTGAGAGAAAAAATTCTGAGTTAGAGAGAATCACGTATTGTATTACGGTTTCTTATGGTTGGTAGTAATCTAAATGCGTTATAATAAGTAGTATGATGTTACTACAAATTCCGCAAAGTCAAAGTCGTATAAACTTCAAAGATGACATATCTCTTTGAAGTTCCAAAAGGATATAGGATATGATGTAATATAGTTGCTAACTTTTGGGAGCCACAAGAGAAAGTTTGGGCGGGCATGAACGAAATATTAATCATTAAAAATGTTTCTAAAAATCATCTTTCTTCTTCTATTTTCTCCAGATTCGGATGACTTTTCGCCGCGACCCACATCCTTCTGCGGATCATAACAGTCTGGAAAACAAGCCAGCTGCATGTCGTCCCCGAAATCATCACGCTCCCGATCCTCCACCACCAGTTCCGACGGCAAGTAATTCTAATGGGTCCCGCGGGGATCCACAGGAAATCTGTCTTCAAGAGTTGCCAAGAACCTCAAGTACTAACGGTGCTCATCACCATCATCATCATCACGGGCCCAGTAACCAGGTTGGAGGAGTACATGCTATCGTCTCGTATTCCCCTTCCTCAAGTGGCTACAGTTCGATTCGTTGCTCATCAGATAACTTATGCTCGGCTGTCCACTGTCACTCAACTCAGTTTCCATACTTCAACAGCAGTGGATCCAATGGAACAGTTTCTCCTCCACCAGTTGGCAATGGATATGCCAATGGCGGTGCTGTTCCGACTGGTGGATGCTGCTATCATTATTGCACCACGGGTAACGGTAGTGGGGCTGTGAGCAATGGATATTCGTCCCCATCGTCCTCTGCTACTTCCAATGGGTCAGGAATTCCCATGCCATGTTGCTCTTGTCATGCTTGTCATAGTCATAGCCACGGGTGCTGTTTAGCTTTTCCTGGAAAAAAGGGTATGGTCTCGATGGAATGTCGGAAGGTTCACGTACCATCCACGATTCGGGAGGAATCAGAGTCATATCAAAGTCAAAGGTCCAAGTCTGTCACGTCATGTAAGTCGCATAATACCTGACAACGACAGTGTACTCCAGTGTAGAGTTAAACTGGATAAAGAAAAAGAGTGATGAATGATTTTGGCCAGGGAATGAGACATTATGGAAAAAAGGTAGCCTGAAAGGTATTGGAAAGGCTTAGAAAAAAATCCATCAGTATCAAATAAGTCTGAGCCAAAACCAAACTCTGGTGATTTATTTTGTGGGAGTAATTTATTGTTCTAGTTCTAAAAATACCAAGTCAGCAAATATTTGGCAAGAAATATGGTATCTTGAATGTGAATAGGCTTGATGAGAACTTCACAGAGCATTGCACACACAGCACAGTTTCAATTCCAAATCAAATTATGGAGACTTTTTAAACATGACGCATAATACATCACTCTTTTAAGCGAAAACGATAGTATTATGTTTGAGGACTGAACACAATTTAGGAAAAAGATTCTGCTGCTCCATTATCTATTTACTTATGATAATTTACATCAAACTCAGACCGACTTGATATAAAAATGAGTATTTGAAGAAAGAAACAAAAAATGTATAAAACACGTCTGGTAATATTATGCGAATTTAGGTACTAGATAAATACAAATCAATTTATACAATGTACATAGAAAAGTGCTCTTTCATTTCATAACATGAGCCCGGAGAAGGAAATTTATGAAACTTGTTTTTTATGACCTTGTACATACTATCCTTATATTCCTATTTTTATTAAGGTGCTATATAATTATACTTTGTGAGTACAATGCGTACCTAGACAATTAGTTTGAAAACTTCACATATAAAATAGTAGCCGATATTTGTACATTGGTATAAGATATGTTTCTAAAGTATATCACGTCCATTCCAGTTACATCAGATCAAAGTTACTTTCATTGATTAACATGTCCATCGTCTTTATAATGAATTCCCAGTGAACTTACTGTGAGCTTTAAATATAAACAACCCTGATATATAATTGCCCATTTCATGTCACACACAATTTTGACTTGGGATACAGTGTTTACAAATATTGCATTTTCTGTGTTGCAATTTGCGATTCAAGGATTCGAGAATCTGCAAATTACAAGTTTACAAGTCATATATAGATACCCATGTATACTTTTATAAAGTCAAAATGAACATAATTGTGAGGTGAAAGTCATAAAATTTTGGCGAGTTAATTGAAGTCAACAAGGGGTCAAACTTACGTTACAAATTATTTTGTCATTTGTGGTACAAAACCAAACCCCAATTCCCAAGTATATATAATGAGATTGCCAGATGTGAAAGTACAGACTACTCACTACTCTACCTTCCGGCTGTCTGGAGTCAGAGATAGGTTAGCTCAATGTGAAACAAGCGTTATTGTATGCAAGCAGACATTAAATAACTTTATCATCAAATGAAAGGATTAGAATGATTTAATTGGAACCCTACTCATACTGCTACTTGTCGTTAAAGAGAAGAATGAATGTTCGTGCGGCCTGATTTCTGTACATATAGACTAGAGACCAAATCAAATAAGAGATATGGTTTTTGAATTTTTAATTGGTGACTCAATATGAACAAAACATATTTTAAATAGCTAAATATATGTACATTTATACATACATAACATGTTGTGCACCTGCCAAAGCCAAATTAATATGCCAATGAATGATAAAGCACACTATTTACTTAAGCTGTATTATGGATAACTTACTTCCAAATTTGATACTATTGATAACGAATTTAACTTTTTAATAGAGAATTCACGTTTTACATCACGTATGTACGTATTACGTACAAAGTATAATACAAAGTAGCTTTATATGTAAATGTAAAGTATTAAGAATGAATTGGTATGTGTGATTCAATGCAAACGCAAGTACCAAAGCACTATACGTACCTTTTCCGGTTTGAATTAATATGTACTTTAGAGTAAATATGGCATATCGATGCACCCCCAAAATTGTCATAATCATAGAATTTTAAGGTGTTTATTACAAGGTTATCTTATGCAGTCAGATAAATGTTTCAATGATAAATTATAGCCATGGGTAAGCGCTTAAGGAGATTGATATCAAGAGTGAAGAATGCATTAGAACAAAAATGTCGGTAGCACATGCTTGCTGAAATGTGGCTTCATTGGTTTCTATCGTTCACTTTCTCCGTAACTTTTTACATTACTATATTTACGTGGGGCGAGGCTAAAATGACAAGACTCGAAATTGTGTGCTATCAAACGATGAAAATTTTACTCAAGGAACTTAATAGCTACTCTGTACAGAATATTATTATTTGCAATTGTTTACTAATAGTTACTATAATTTATGTATATGTACGTAAATGTCTAAAGCTGAATATTTATTGTGTATAACTGCTAGTTGTTCTTAAGTTATCAAATTTAACGGAACCAGATAGAGATTTAATCTAGAAAATTATATATAAAGTATACCTGTATGCACTAAAAAATCTGAAGTTGATTATGTACCAAAAATCAAAATATTTAATAAATTATGAAACATAAAACTATATTTATTTGAACTTGAATTTTATTAATATTGCATGATCACCAACAATTATTTTATTTCCCATGCTTTGAAGAATAATATTTTACGCCACTGACGGTTGCACTTCTCGCATATTTGGTGAGTAAATTTCCTACATTCTGAGAAGGCGGTGCAAATAATTCAATAAACGGAGATATTTCATCCAATTTCCAACGTTTTTTCGTTTCAAATAGAAGTCGTAACCGATCTGTAAACGACTCTGGTAGATTATATTCCGGAAAATGCCATATAACAGAAGGGAAACTCTCTTCATCAAAAACAGCGATTCCTTGTAACTGCTTTAAATTAACTTTCAAGCCTACAAAGAACAAAATTAAATGATTATATTATCCCTTTTTTCTATAATAGTGGCATTGAAGATGTTTTTTGAATCACTTGCCTTCAGGAACACTCTCTTGCCAAACTTTCATAAACTCTTTCAGATTAAATTTTCCCATTCTCTTGAGTAGAGTTTCTCCAAGAAATTTGCATACTTTATTTTCAATATATGTGTATTTCACCTTTGAAGAACTAGCACCAGGTTCTGAAAATGTATCAAAATCGTCCGAATACATTCAATTATTCTTTTACAAAATATTACATGCGTATACATGTTTTCAGTTCGTCGAAACTTCAAAATGTCTTTGCTCACCAACTACAGGTTCAAAAAACCATTGGAATATTTTTTCCACGAAAAATGGTTCAGCGAGGCTAGATAAAACACGCACAACAACATCCTTTTCTATTTCAGTTGGATGCCATGCATGCTCGTCTACGCACATCGTAACTTGAGAGAATATTCGGAAAAGGTAGTCATCTTCCACAAGGCGAAGTTTTCCTAACATAATATGTGGAAGGTAATAGGAAAAGACTACATGTGAACTTTTTAGCCAGTAACTATTTTTTGGAATCGCATTGCATTTGCTAATGAAACGCGTTGCAACTCGATTTTTTTGCATTTACATACATACAAAAAAAACTTCGCTGTAGGTCGTTTTCTGGTCAAATGCATTGCGTTTTCGAAAAATAGTTACTGGCTAAAAAGTTCACATGTAGTCTTTTCCTATTACCTTCCACATATTATAGTAACAAAAAACACGTCTGAATATACTCTGTTCAATCAGTCATTACCATTATAATTTCAATCCAATAGTAGATAGTCATTTATTTGAGAAGATTACACCAGATTAATAAAATATCAGTTGGGGAAACTAGTTGAGTAATGTTAGTATTGGTAAACTAGAGGCGAAAGAGAGAGAAGGAGAGCAATGTACAGAATCTGAAGATTCCATTCCTTCCGAATTGATACAGTGATTTCTTATTTTTCCCGGTTCATTTTACGAGGTTACACGCGTGATTGCATACAGAAAATCGATACTAAGTGAAATGGGAAGACGAAATTAAATATCTAGGACTTTTGGTGTACCTATTTCACTCTAGCAATTTCTAGATTCAGGGTAAATAAAATAATTTGATTTCCAAAAAAAAGGAGTGCTTTGGAAGGTGAAAATGGCTAGATTTCTTTATACACACGTGAAGACGAATTCTGTCCGATAAATGCAAGATACATTCGTTTTATATGTATTTATTAAGAATATAATTGCATGCTTTCTGAGATTTGAGCATTTCCCTTTACGTCTCATGAAATTGATTGCATTTCTTCATGCATATCGTTCAAGGTAAGTTACGGTCCAGCAACACTTGGACTGTCAATTTTAAATTAGTAACTCTCTGGAGATTCAATTTCAATTTAGCAGGTCGAGTCTTGTATCAAAATATAGTATGAAATTCCGAATCCACGTTTTCAGCCGAGAAAGAAACGAATAAAAATAAGAACATAATATAAAGTAAATATCTTCACATGTAGAAATCAGCATACCATCAACTTCTAATACCCGGTTGTCTTCTAAATATTCCTTAATTTCGTATTCACTTGCAGGAACTTTCTCCAAAAGAGTGCTTAAATAAACCGAATTGCACGCAGCTTCATCGTGCTGGAAGATAATAAAAACTGAAATTAAAGGGGGCTTAAATTCCATATAAAGAGATCATATATTATATTCATACGTAAATTTCATGATATGCATACAACAACTATAATACATGTTGTACGAAACTCACCTTTGTACCATCGTATTCTGTTCCAGCGAGAATGTATCTGATCTTGGAAAGATTAGGACGCATCTTCTTCATTTCTAAAAACGAACGCGAGACTTCAAGAATCTACGTTTTTCATAAAGTTAGAACAAAAAATAACTATGGCTTAATATATTTTGCTTAGCTAAAGTTCTTACAATTTTCCTTCAATATTTATTTAAAATATTCTTAATTTCCATCAGCGGGATATACTTGCAAATTAACAAGTTTTTCTTACCATGCGAGAATTAACAGTGAGAGAAGCATCACCGTCCCCTTCATTTTCTCCCAAAGCACTATCCGCAGTCGAATTCAAGGACGTATTCACAGAACCACAAGGTGATTTTGACGTAGATGAGCTTGTAGATCCAGTTGGGGATTTCACACTGGGCATCTGCAAATCTCGAAAGAGGAGTAGTGAATTTGATGTTTCAGCATCCTTAATTTCGTATGTTTCTTTATCCGTACATAAAACTGCGGAATCATTTTCGTCTCCTCTGAACACTAGTCTGAAAGTATAAGTGATCCACACATGTCAGTTTCATGCATTCATTCTATTTTATACTGTTTTTCTAGATTAAATCGAAACATAAATAAAATAAAGTAAATACGGACAGGACAGTTATTCTAGGAATTTGACGTAAATCAGAATTCAATTAATCTCATCTCCTTCTCATCGTTTTAAGAACATGGTTTTGAAAGGAATTTTATTAAAGTTTTGTATTTCCAAATCCTTTATTTATTTATTGCATATCACGTGTGTGACAAAATGGAGGAGAAAGCATATTGAGCTGCTTGTATTTTAAAGGATTCAAAATCGAAACATAATCCAGCCTAGCCTCATTCCATTCAACGGAAAATCCTTACAAATTCTGAATTTATGCATGAAAACGTTCGGTACATTATGGATTACGGGTAGAGTAACTGTTATATAATAGGTAATGTGATGGAATTTTCTAGCGAAAAAGAAATATCATAAAAATACATTGTATAATCTAGAAACGTGACGAAAACCGAAATTTGAGTAGGAGTGGATAAAAGATGAGTGGGTATTGTTTACGTTCTTTTGGTGTTACTAGTGGAAAATTTTCTTTCATAACGTTACACTTTTGTTAAAAAGATAACAACATTTTTGGATTTTTTCTCCATATTTTGGATTTAAACAAACAAAGGAAAGCACTTTTGGATTACACTCATCGAAAATCTAGTCTACTAATGCATTATAATGGATTTGGGCCCCAGGCCTGTAAATAAAATCAGATCTAATACCTCTTCTGACACAAAATATGGAGCATGTCATGTATTTCATTAGGCCTAAGTTTGACATGATATACTACGTTGAAAACGTGACAGTAGAAAACCCGACAACATGAATGGAAAAAATATTGAATAAAGTTATGTCATGTCATGTCATCATCTGAAAAACTTGTTATTTTTCTTCCCTTTCAGTTGAGTAACTGTCAATACTCCTTTCTTTATGATGTCACAGCGGAAAGATACTAGCTATATACTTTTTTCATTCGATATTTTTTCGTGGTATCGCAAGTCATCAGTTAATGTACAATAAAACCGCTACAAAAGAGTAAAACGTGAGTAAAAAAAGATCTAACAAACTAACAACAAAAACAACTACTCACATTTCACCAGTCTGGATGCTTTCAAGGATGCCCTTGTCCAACTGAAGAAGTCGATATTCCGCCGTGGAAAATTTTGGACCAAACAGAATCTCCTGTGCACAAATAAGAATCGAGAAGATATAAAGAAAAGTTATATAGAGTTGACATTTTGCCAACAAATATTTGATTTAACAAGTAAACCTAAGAATTTTTATATGAACGTGTTCTTAATCTTGATCATCTCGATTTCCCAACAGCAGTCTTTGAACTTTCAACTTACTTGTGTATTTAACTGGATATCAAATTTATCCAATTTGGCTACTGTAAGGACATCCTCAACATCCTTGATTGTTCGCCCCGAGACTAAAGTTTCCTCTTCTTGATTAATATCGTCTGGTTTATCTACCTCCATTCCACCCAACTCCTCATTATTCTCTTGCTGTTGTGAAACCGAGGGCATTTTTCAACAATTTTTTATGTAACTTGACAGCAAAAGCTTTCTATCTAATCCTTTTCCCTGTCTTGTCTTTTCTTTGAAAACACAATAACACTTCACTTATCCCAATCCATCATCATTTGTTTTAATTTTTAATACCACAATCACCGCATACTTCTCAAATCACTTTATCTACCTGACTTCTTGAGTGCACTTGTGCACTACAACAAAATCAACAAGTTGTTATTTCACTCATGTATCAACATAAATATTCCATTTCCCAAGAATCACTTTTTTGTTAACTATTCCAGGAAAAGTAGGTTTTCAACAATTAAATTAGAGAAGAAAAAAACACTTGTTTTCAAAACAAAAATCAGAAACACGTAATATTTAAGTGATTGATGAATGATTGTACTATTTAGATAAAACTTTTATTCACATTTCACAGGGTTGAATTTTACAATATATAAAAAAGACACGAATAATTTATAATATATAAAAAATCTCCTCCATGGAACGGGAGGAGGGAATGGTTCGTGGAATGGAATGGGAATGATTGAAGAACTGAACACTTTTCTCAATTTCAAAAACATGTGTATTCAATGTTTTCATATTATGATTCATTCACTCATGAAAACAAAAAGTCTTTCAGAAGCATCGCTACCGCCAACAAGCTTAAAAATTGTCCACCAGTATACCAACTTATGGTGGTTGCAGTGTGCATAGTGCATAATATATCAACTATATTCAGTAAACAAAGCATGTAGAAAAAACAGAACGAACGTTCCTCGTTGGAATGAACAAAGAGGGTTTACTAGCTGTTGTGTTGTCTGTCAAAATAAAAGATGAGCCTGTAAATTCTTAACAAATTCCGAGCGTTTGAACATTTTGCATTTAAATTTAAAGACAGGTTAAAAATAATTGCTAAAAATTGTAGCAGTTAAATTTTTAGAGAAAAAATAAGAATGTTATGATAGATCTCCGGTTTAATTTAATGAAGTTACGTCTAACTATGTTCTCTGAGGCAAATATTGATTTTTTCATACTTATTGTTTGTTTTTTGGAGAAAAAAAGAGAAAAAAAAATCTTCTTTTTTTCCCGTCATTTGTGGGTGTTTAGTTGAGTTAATGGTTCTCTTTGTATAGACATTTTTTTGCAAGTTTTTTTCCGCTTGAGATGAACTAATATATGGTTAGCTTTGCCCCTTTTGCCCTTGCTTTGCAACTAATAAATTTTTTCATTTCATGCATATTTCATAGAAAAATTGTCATACATTGTCAACTTTGTGGATTCTAAAGTAATGCACTTTAGTCAGACGAATTATTTGAGCTAACACTCCCATAAAAATTCTTTTGATTTCCAATACAATAAGAACATTCTCAGCTTGGATCGTGTCACATAGATAGGGATTTTCTTTTGTCTTCAGGGAATCAATAGATGTCTTTGATATAATGACATTTTCTGCTGTCGTCACACAGTCGATGATTCTCATTTTCCTTTCAATAAAAATAATCAAAGCAAAATAATTATTCAAGGGTTCTCATCATCCAGTCTATTCGTGAAGCGTCAAATAACCTTCAACCTTTAAAAATAGCTCAATGTCAATCTATTTATGTATAAGTCTACTTCCTCAGAGGTGAAGAAATGTTTTTGTAAGAAAAGTCGTTATTTGAGTAAAAAACTCACAGCATATATTCAAACAGAGTCTTAAAAGTGTACATAGTACATACCTTAAAGGGGTTACAAACAAAGATTAACCATTAAACAATAATGTAAAGCTTCATCTGACTTCCACGTAAAGTTTTTAATGTAATGTAATCCCTGTTACATACCTACATTAATCTTCTTTTTTATCAAATCTGGTTATGAATGGATCAAAACAATTCACCATATCATATACAGGGAATTTCGTAACTAAAATCGGATATCACATGGGTACGTTGTCAAGCATAAAAGATTGCATCAAAGGATAAAAATAGCGAGACCATCCCACTCAAAATGATGTACTAACATGTGAATAATGTAATGTTCTTTTATGTACCTTTCCATTTTCAGAATTACCTTCAACCTGTTCCCACCAGCGGCAGTCCTACTGATTCCCCCGAACAAGGACAAGGTTCAAATGTTGTTAATCATATTAATCAATAACAACGATAAAAACCTTCGTTTTCAGCAACGTTTTAAATCACTATGGATTTTTTTCTTTTTCATATTCATAGCACTCTGTCTATATGCCTTTTACATTTACACCTTGGTTTTCAGTTACAAAATCATTCATTTATAATATTAAACAGAAGGGGAAAGTATTTCATTCATCCAACCATATCTAATCTAACTATCTATTCACAAATGGGTAAAAACTAGATAATAATCATCAAAAATATCAAATGCATAATTTATTGATCCTTTGCATGCTGAAAAATATTTACTGGATGTTTTCGTGCAGTACAAAGTACAGCCACCATGTGTAATAGAAATAGAAAAGCTGGGATCACCCACACGTACATTGAAACTGTGTGTGTGGGTGATCTTGATCTCCCACTTGGTTCTGAACGTACAGAAATAATTCTACCAACAATAAAATAAAATCGAATTGGCTGAAGTGAAGTGGAATAATGGACGAGGAAAATAATGGAATTAGTTAATAAAGTAGTCCCTAGGGTGGGAAACACAAGGGAACCTTAATAAAAACTAACCTGGCTCGGGGTAGCATCTTGGTTAATATGAAAGTAAACAGAACAATGCTGTAATGTATGTATGTATGTATTGCCTTAAGTACTACTTTTTGTAAGACTTTGCTAAGCTGAAGGTTTTGGAGCAAAAGGCTTTTTGGTAAATTGGAGTTGTGTTCAAGAGTGAACATTTTCATGGAATCATTTATAAAATGAAGTGTGTTTGCAGAACACATTTAAACGTTTTGCTGGAAAATATAGAAATAAAATTATGTGTAACTAACTATTCTAAAAAATGTGTTGTGTTAACACTATTTATACAAGCAGAGTAACATTTGTTTTGCTAGCATAGCCAAGAGAAATGAGACAATGTTTACGCCGAAAGTTCAGTCGAAAATAATTTTTGTTCAATCATCTAACTAACCTGAAAACGACTAGCGAGTTACGAAGATTGTAATGGATGAAGAAGATTGATCGAGAGACTACCCGCTGCTCCAATGTTATTGTACTTCACAGTCGTATTAGTTTTCAACTACTCAACCATAAGGACAAGACCCCAGACCTTGTCCCGAGTCCCAAGCTAGAAACACTGACATTGCTAAAGAAAATGATAGGCATCTCCAATTTATTAAAGTACAGCTTGTCATTGTACTGGTATTACTAAAAAAAATCATGTTTAGTCTGTTGACCGCTACTCCAGCAGGTATGAGGTGACTGTGACATAGATAGACTGTGAAGATTTATGACATCTGAGGTATAAAGATGACCCTGAACATTGTATTTGTATTTTTCGATTAGTCCCTAAATGGTCATAGAAAAGCGCTTTTGCTAAAATCAAGAATGTGGCTTCATTTATGTCAACAGTAAATCGCCTCAGTTTTGATGCGAAAAGGTCAATCCTTAAAGTTAGCCAATCATTGGGCCAACTTCTAAATAGACAAACAATATCTTCAAAAACAAGTTTACTAAACCGGTCCTTCTTAACAATGTTATTTGTCTTAATCTTCGTTTTCACTTTCCTGTCAATCCATAAACACAAAATGGTACCATCCACAAGGTATATTCACAAGTACATCTGTTCATTTGTTAGTTTGCGCGAGGGGTTTCTCCATCTCCTAAAACGCCAACAAAACGCTGCACTGTTCCTTTCTACGGAACCACTCAGGGTGCTTATTTTAACAATAAATGGCTTCACTTGTCCTGATAAGCTATAAATAGCGCTTATAATACCCCTTTTACTACAATTTATGTGACTGCGCTTTGCCCTTTTAACTGTTACATTCAAATTGTCCATAGGAAATACTAGTCCACTCTTTTTGTCGACCGAATAGCCCATACAATGCCATCAATTTATCTTCCCCATCCTGCTACCAAATGTCTTTCATGGATACTTCCTTCCTTCCGTCCGTACCAACCAACACACCATCGTCACCGTCACCGTCCCATAATTACATCTACATCACAAAAGCATCATATAAATTAAAAGATTCATGTATTCAGCTTTCCACTGAAGAGAAATGCCGTTATCACCGCTGCTGTACAAATGCATACATTTACATCAATCCAAAATCCTTTCCAAGAAAAGAGCGAGGTCTAGGTCTTTCTAATACATCTGTTGTACAATCGCTCGCTGTACCCTTCAAGTCATTTTGATCATTACTCATTCTGTTTTTTGTGATTTGATTATACAACGCAGAAGCCTGTAAAGGCACATCAGTAGAAAAACCCTCAAAAGAAAGCTAAGAGAAGAATAATAATCAAGATCAAACAATTGGGTTAAACATACAAAACCCACACAACACAGACAAAAGCTCTCCCATTTTTTTGCTTCTCCTGAAAAAAACCCTGCATTCAAAGTGAAGCATTGATTTAGTTTGTTTCACTACAAGATTGTTGATAAAAACTGTGGCTTTAGAAAATGTGTGCGTGTGTGGTGTACTTTCATCTTTTCCCTCTGATGAATGAATTCTCAATGAACTGTTTATTTTAAATGTGTTATCTCACGCACTCTACTATCATCCCTTCATGTTTTCTGTGCATATAGAGCATTTACTCTAATTGTAAGTATGCTTGTTCCACTGGATTTAATTTTCACTTTTTAATATGTTGATATAGCATAAATGTTAAATGTAAATCGCTTAATGTAATATTCCGTCTGTCTTGTCCATCTGTCTGTGTCTTTCTCTTGCATGCTGCATTACACATATCAACAAACAGCAGAGTAGTGGAAACGTAAACGGAGCGACCCACGAAGACCCAAACGGATTTGGGATATTTTGTCCATTTATTCAGGCGAACGGGCTTTTTATAATGCTACTGCTTGCTATGTATACAGTCATTACGTCATCGCATCAATTCAACACACATGGTTCCTTTACCACCCTCCTCACATAAAATGTGCCAAGTTTGGGTTGGGTTGACGGATGGTGGTGTGAGTTTGGTATATGATGGTTAGAAATTTTATTTTTGGGGTAGAATTTGTCCGGCTGTACTTTTCATAGAAGTCCATTTTTGGGTTATGGTTAAGTTCTAATAAGATGATATGAATCAGTTAGTTTTATAGAATGCAAGCCAAACTTGAAGTTGTTAATAATATGGTTTCAGTTCGGAGGGCTTCATGTCTTGTGCCTTTTTAATGACAAATAGCACGTATACTATCACTATCATACACAAAGTACATGGTATTTTCTCTTTTATAAAGATAAGACAACGAAGAAATCATATAACTGTAATGATATTTCTTTCTATAAAGTAGCGGATTTGTAAGTGCAACTTACTGGATTGGTAAATACAGTCTGTCGTTATACCTTTTGTCTGCTATTGGGGCAATGCAAGTCAACAGTCAACCTATGTTGCACTGAACTGTCATTGTTGGCTCGTGGTCGTTCACGAGTTACGACATGGTATCTGTCATCCTCTTTGACCAGAATTTGATTGAAAATCTAGCACGGCATGTTTGTTGGAATGTAAATCTGAAGAAAGTAAAGCAGTGAACCAAAGAGTAATTTAGCTATTTTAGTTATACATACATACTGTAATGCATACGAAATGGTGAAATGAAGAATTTTTATAACTTCTTTTGCATTTTATAACATTTAATATTTTATGAAACGTGTTTACCAGATTTCCGCACTACTTCCTTAATGCTTGTAAGCAATATTCACCTATTTCACACACCACACGACTACTATTTACTGTTTTTGATCCCAACCATGAAATATTAAATTTAGGCAATGTAATGCATACAAACACTTCTATCATGTCGAATCTCCAGACAATCATCGTCGAATCTGAAATTTTCCACTTTTTACTTTATTAGAAAATAAACGGTTCAATGAGCTTTTCTACCTTTTTTCCCCATCACCAAAACGGAAAAATTGGAAGCCCTTTATTATGCATCAGATTCAATAATATATACATTCATACTAGCTGTTTCCGTCTGACTGTAATACAGTAGCACGCAGTTTTTAATACTAACGATGAATTATGATACATAAAATGAAATATGTGTATTCACCCCCTACCACCGACCCCAGCAAAATAAAACCGAATTATAAGCAAAGCAGTTTGAAGTTTTTTTTTGACGCATTTGTATTAACAGTATTTTTCGTTCTGAGAAGAAGTAATAATCCATGATGTTTATATTGAATGAGGATGTTATAAGGCCTCACATCTAAACAAGCACCACGCACCACACAAAGCCAAATCAACCCTCTTTTACTCTGATCAAGTCGACCGACGCACACACTGGTGCACAGCACATGTAATATAGAAATTCATAATATATTAAATGTACAACCCTCATTCATTTCCATTTTCTGTATCTTTTCCCAACATTTCTATCATTCATGATTTTCTCTATGAATCTTTTCCGATTTTTCCTTTTTTCCGTCGACAATATAATATCCACTCCATTTCAGTGACAGCAACAGCACAACCGAAAATACCAACTTAATACATAATAGTGTACCCACTCACTACTCTATACCTTCATTATACTGCACTCAATTTTATGAACACATCAAAGATGCTGAGTCTCTTTTCGGCTGCATACAGATTAGGAATTAGGCAGAGTTGTATACATTTTTATTGAGTTCCAATCCAATTCCAACAAAAATACAGTAACGGGAGCAGATTATGTTGATAGGGAAAGATGAATGCACTTCTCTTGTATCTGTCTCAGATGATCCTTTTACCTTCAATATTGCCAGCAACATCCCGCCCGGCATCTCAGCTAATGAGAATCGCTTCTCTTATTTTGTCATGCTGACTCTGACAAAAGTACAGCAGCTTTTTTCTATTTGTAATCTGTGCTTTTTTGGAGACAGATTTTACCTTCTCTAATAAAAAGGGAATGAATGAAGAGGGATGAATGGGACATCTTCCTGTCTTTTGTTATGCGATTACTCGACTCGAGGAAGTAAGTAGGAAGCATGCTTTATAGCCGGCCGAGCACACAACTTCTCTCTCAAGTTGTTATTATGCTACTGCTGGTAGTAGTTTACTATTTTATGTATCCACTCATCCACTTCTCTCCCTAATAACTTGCCTTTACTTTCTTTACATACGGTTCCCATAAAAAAGCACCAATTTTTATGTTTCAGCTCCACTTCCACTATATAAACATCGTGGTCTCCTAAACGGTTACGGTAATAGCGGAGAAAAAGAAGAAGGGCATTATCTTTTCCTCATCTTTGTCATCAAGTTCTTTTTGGCTGCTATTCTTCCTTTTTCTCTCCGTTTTGTATCCACGTCTTGTCTCTTGTCTGTCGGCACTGGCACGGCAGTGGCAGTATGCTGGATGCTCTGTAGCTCCATGTCTTTTACTTTTCCAACTAATACGTTGATGAACATAATTTATGAGGCTCAGGTTCATAGGCATTGAAATGCGTCTACTTATCCCTATTAGTAAAAAGCGAACAATAAAAATCTTTCAAAGTCAAGTTAGTAGTAGTGGGTAGCGCCTACAATAGTTACAATTTCTTTTGGAGGACGAATATAATGTTTTCTAATAGTTTCACCATTTAAACGATAATTTAAACCACTTTTCTCCGAATTGTTAGGGAAGAATGGGTTCTCAATTGTCAACGAAAGCAGTAGTGGTACATGTACTATGTTTGAAAATACAAATTTCCATTTTATTCTATTTCCTCTGCGGTAATGGCAGCCGCCAGCGTACTTGTTAGTTCTAACTTTTAACTTACTTTTTTATTACTATGCGTGCTTGGCAGGCAACAACTACGCAAAAAAGCCATAAAAATGTTTTTCCAACCCTCCTCATCATTATCGTCGTCTCACTGATTGTGAAAAGAACAACTATTATGGAATCTACAAACTCTAACTTTTTTTCTAGGAGAGAAAAACCGGAAAAAATTTCCTTTGCTTTGGTTTTCAGGCTTCTTAAACACTCCCGAATGAAAGAGTAAAGTATATTTTGTGGATTTCTAATAATTCTTTCCCAAAAAATTTCCCTTCCTCTGTTTCCCATACTCCACTTAAACTTCCATTGCATTAAAGCTGTACATCATCCAGCAAAGTAATACTTTTAACTTCCTCTTCATCTGAGCTGGGTTGTTCGCCGGTGCGTGCTGGTACAAAACATCCCTAACTTTTTACTTCAGACAATCATGTAGAGAGATATAGACGGATAACTGTTTGTTCGTAGGTGGAGTACAGTTGTTCCGTGTGTGCTGTGTAGGGATATGGATGAAATGATGATGGTGTAATAAGTTTTGTTTGATGATTGCGTAACTCGTGCGTTTGCTCCGCCACGTTACTTATTATTACTGCTCTACGTTAAACTCGCCAAGAAAAAATGAAAAGAGGGTCGTAAATCGTACCGTATCTACTATATCTACGAAAATACAATGTACACATTGCATTGTGCTTTCTGTCGTAATCGTAGTAAAAAAAGCAAGTCAAAAAGATTTGTAAGTTTCCCTGTCGTATGGATGGATAGCCAAGATAATAGATATACTTACTACCTTTCTTCCTGCCAGCATGGATTTTCCTAGAATTCTCTTCCTTTTCATCCTGCTCATTCTCTCTGTGTCTTCTTTCCTCTCCTCTGTGGGAAATATTTTACTTTATGATTTGACTCGCTAGTGGATGCCGGTTTTGTGTGATTATGATGAAATATAGCTGTATGAATGTAAGCGAAAATGAATAAAAGTACATTCACAAGATATGATATGATGGCTTTTAGAGTTGAGATCAAGCAGACATAAAGACGGGAAAAGGGCTCCCTTTCGCACTCTACTTGCAACTTTTCAGCTTAACGCTGGCTTAAACTTGCATTGAGTGTTTTTATATTTTGCTCCCATTACATAATGGAAAATGCGACGACGACGTTGTCGACGATGATGACGACGGGGATGTTGATGATGATGCATTTTCTCTCTTCCTTTTTGTTAATAATACATACGTAGTGCAGTAGCCAAGTGTCTTTGTAGTATAATACCCACATTCACATCTCTGTTCAAAATTTGGCTTTAGTTTTTGCCTGCCGAATTGGCCTCCGGATGCGGACTAGATTGAGCTTTGAGACATGAGAAAAGGAAGATGTGATGATAGTCATGATACAACACAAGTCATCGGTTTTTATGCTTCAATCTTGGCTACAAAAATTGCCCCTTTGTTACTCCCCGGGTGCTGCTGTGTGTCTGTGTATAGATGTCTGTTGTCCGTGTGCGTACTATCTCACTCATTCAATTCTGTTATTCATACATACCTCTTTTCCTTTGGCACGCTTTTTTTCTCCCCCTTTTCAACAAAATACTACTATACGTTTATATGCCATGTCATTATATTATAACAACAAATGTCTGTAGTTCTGGTTCACAAAATATATATTTTGTATCCCTACCTTCATGGTTGTAATACAAAAACTTTGATGTTTTTTTGCTCTCTCCGGCTGCGGTATTGTAGATATAACAAACACATTGTACGCATTAAGAAAGGCCGTTTGTAGTTTTATGCACGTTTCTTCTCAATACATAGTAATTTCTCTGCATCATTCCAACTCTCAGCCAACTCAGTCAATTTCCTTGCACTGCTTTCATTCTTTGACAAGTTTTTGTCGTGTGCGTACATTTGGACATATGCGTGCATTTTTTTCTCTTTTGGACTGAACGATTCAGGTTTTTCTCGTAAAGTGTGAGTAAAAACAACAACGCGGGGGTTGTTGTTGTGTGTGACATGCTGCATTTGCGGTCGGAGGTATTTGCACTTTGCAGTATAATGCATATAAAAAGTACAACGTAATGAGTAGTGTGGAATCATCGTGAAAATGGAATGCAATTTTCTGTTAAAGAGAAGTGCAGTGTGACGTGAACGTGAGTAAATGAAGTACGTTAAGTGAAGAAAAGGTAAGGTTGGTCCTGGTCTGGTTGTTTTTCTGCCTTGCGGTAGTCTACCGGTGGTGGTGCTGCTGATATTGCAATCTATTTTGGTTTTTGTTTGTTGAGCACATCTTTTGTTCCTCTTCTTGGCTGGATGATTATGCCGTGCTGCACACATTTCTCATTTTACTCACTCACGTTCCCAGTTCACAATAGTAGACATTCTGGAAGCAAAACAATAGGTTGAGGAAGCGGTGGAGTAGTATTGTAGTAGTAGCCTTGGGACAAGTGTGTACAAAATAGATTTGGATGAGTGAATTTGTTTGTTGAGAAGATAAAATACTATACTACTAATCCATCTTCATTTGAGTTGATGTCATAGTAGACATTCGCTACCATATTATTGCTTTTCACGTTTTTTTTTGTTTGTTGTCCAACAAAATTTGTGAATGAGTGAGTTGAGTGATCGCTGCTGAAAGATGTGATGGAAGATAAAAGAAAGTTGGAGTTTTTGTTGACAGAAAAACAAAAGTGAGAAAAAACCTTCTTTTTACTCTGAATTTGAAAGCACACGGCTGTCGTGTTGTTTGTAGGAGTATACGAGAATAAAGGAGTGGAATTGGAAATGGGAAGCTAACACGAAAATTACTACCTTTCCACCTTTAAAATGAATTTACTGCCAGTGTAGAGGAAATGCAAGGGTTTACCTTTCATGAAAATAATGGTTATTTGGAAAAAGAGTAAGGGGAGAAATTTGATAGGATAGAATGAGTAAACAAATATTATCACGTCACAAATATTAATCTTAATATTTCTGAAGTAATAGGAAGAAGAATAAGAATGATGTTTTTTCTTTAAAAAACGAAATCAGAGCATTAACAAGTGAGTTTAACGTTTGAATGCTCTGATGGTTGGTAGCTCAATATATCACCATTTTTCTTACACTGTTTTTCAGTTTTCTACAAATCAGTATTCTTTTTCGTTGGTTCAGGAAATTTGATTCATATTCATTGAATTATTTGTTTGAACAAAATCTATTCGTTTTTTAAACAGAAGGAAATTATAGGGTTGATACTGCCTCATACCATTTTTATTTGGAAAATATGTAAATATGTACATTAGTTTTATTGGAAGAAACGAAAAACAGGACACAAGTCTGTTTTTGTGTATCTATAAAATGTAAATGTCAAGATGAAAAGATCATTATATTTTTATTAAAAACTAACAAGGAAGGGTAAATGAAAATTTTGGTGGCATCACCAGATATTTGATACCGTTTTCACTACACATACCACGTTTCATCGACGGAGTAGTGTACGTACACAAATAATACAATAGATAGGGATGCCATGCGTTTCGAAGTAACTGTGTATAGGAGATATTAGTTCGCATAGTTTATGTAAGAACAAGTGAGCTGGTTAGTTGGTCCTAAAATTTAATTTCACAAACAACCTTTTTAATCATAAAGAAAATGAATGATTACATAAAAGATAGATAGATAGTACATGCATACAAACAATCTTTTCCTTTGGTCTTTGTTTTGATGATGTAGATTTTTATGAGAAACATGCTTGAAATAATTTGCATAGGCATTTTGTGAAGTTCATAATAGTAAATTCAACGAAACGTAGGTCTATCACATCTTAAGACGTAGAACATTGCTTACGTAACTATTTTTTAATATCAAAATACTTCTTGAAGTATAAGCCCAAATTTTCATAACGCGACTTTGTCGCAAAAACTATTTGTAAACGTTGTGGTGATTTGCTCCAATTTACGCTACATCGATTTCTGATTTTGTGATCTCACAAGTTTTTACATACAAATATTGTACACTAAAAATCTTTCAAAATCCGTTGACTAGGTTCTTGTATTCAATGTTCCTCAAAACAAGTTCTCATAATGAATCCTTTCATCCTAATTCCCTGATTGATGGTGATTTTGTACTACTGCTATAGTAGTATAAAAATTAATATACATATACAAAGTTTTCTCACAGTAAAGTAAGGTACAATTTGTCCTGTCACTGTCAGGTAAGTATAATGAATCTTCATCACTGAAAAGAGAAACTTGTCGAAAATCTTTTTAATGCATGGACATACATTTTCACAATTCAGCATATATGCCTTTTCTAAATCATTTATATGAAAAAATTGTCATTTCATCATTGCTTTTGTAGTTATTGAAAAATAATCTATGAATGAAAATTACACATTTTTGTCTTTTAAATACATATCTACGTATTATGCATCATGGATCATGATTCATGAATGAATATAAGAAACTGTATATAACCATATACCTGTATTACACAAGGGATGTGTAACAGACTAACAGAAATATACTGTGCTTATATTCCATCGAAATAGATATGTAAGCTAGTAATTATGTTAAAGTAGCTGATTAGTTTTACAGTTTAGTCAACGAACCAAATTACAAGGATTATTTGGGTCAATACTGGAAGATAAGAACTTGAGAACTGTGTACGTATAGTTTCGAAATTTTACCATATGAAGAAAAATCAGTCGAGGTTTTCGTTGGGTCGTAAACAAGAGCATGCTTTGGTTTTAAGTTGCTTCTAATTGTGGCTTTCTACTTTTCATTGGAAAGCCCTTAAGTCGAAAAGCATCAATGGAGGCGTAGAAGACGCAAATTAAAAATAATTTGTTGTATTCATAGATATGCATGTACTCTATTACTTTATAGTTATTTATCTCGTATCAAATGTTAATTTAGCTCATTTTTACTACGCTGATTTAGGATTAACAGTGTTTTTATTTACGCAGAGGCTTTAGTTTCAAGGCTAGAGGTTTAGATACCATTGCGTCAAAACAGTCAGCAGACTTACGATTAGTTTAGCAAGTTTATAAGTTTCGGGAATCTAAACCGCATTGCTGTAAGATACATAATATCATGCTTGTATACTTCTAATTTCAAAAAAACTATTCCTTGGAAGTAGATGTACATATATCTATACATAGGTAGGTGCGTAGGTGAATGTTCCGAACGTATTTGGTTTAGGTTTTAAATGAACCCACACAGTTTCATATTGGCATTCAGGATCCTTTCAAACCACTAATTAGAAGGAGAAAGTAAGCACATTCCTATGTATTTCTAAGCGCAGAAGTTTGTTTCAAGCTCTAATAAGGATAATCTACTATTGCATTCATTTTAATTGGGTTGGGAGAACGCATGCTACAATACGAAACATGTACACGCTACTGATATTTAGTTAGAATCAATTTTACTTAACGGCAAAAAATAGTTTATCATTGGAGAGGATTCTAGAACTATTTTGATTTTGTAATGGAAAAGTAGGATTAGCACGAAAGCCATGGACGTGGAATTTATATGAAAATTCGATAGCAAACGAGCAGCAACTGTAATGAAAGAATTCACTTCCACTAAATTGATGATAATCACTATTACCTTTCCACTATCACCAACCGCATTAATATTAACTCTAATCATTTATGGAAACTCATAACTGTAATCCTGCATAACGTACTTTAGTAATGAAAATACTTTTGGTAATCCAATTGATCCACCAATGATGGATAAAGTAAGGCACAATTACGAAATAACTTTTACTAGAAAGTACTAAATTGTGTAGGGA
This sequence comes from Entomobrya multifasciata, assembly GCA_034693345.1. Classification (NCBI taxonomy): domain Eukaryota; kingdom Metazoa; phylum Arthropoda; class Collembola; order Entomobryomorpha; family Entomobryidae; genus Entomobrya; species Entomobrya multifasciata. The sequence continues at coordinate 10,592 of JAQFXM010000762.1, read as the reverse complement.
AACACATAAGCTGTTTAATTGCAACACATCAAATGCATTACTTTAATAGCAAAAGTGAGGCATGAAGGCATCATGTTCTCGCTGGATGCTTCCTTGCTTCAAGGCTGAATTTTTTTCATGTGTGCGCGTGTGAACAACGTAGAAACTTTTTTATTTAACGAAATTTGCATTAAGTGTGGAAGAATGCTACTATTCATCCATTCAAACATTTTATAGTGACGAGACGTCCGCTTTTTGTTCTCCTTGTCTCTGAACTGGCATAAAACACATTCATTAGTTTGCTCTAGACGGTTCAAATCACACAGAATAAATTGGGATAGAAAGTTGTTGCAAACTTTCTTTTACAATTTACGTAAAGATATTTTTGTAAACCCAGAGCACCGATCTTTCGTTATGTGAATAGTGTCAGTTGTCATTAATGGCACAAAACACAGAAACAGTTTTCATGAAGAGTTGTCTGGACAGTTTTGTGACAACACAATAGATATCTACTTAGGCATGTTTGCCAGTGAGGAATTCTAACAAAAGCCGACATTTCGTAGTTTGCCATAAGTGGATCAACTTCTTTCCATGTAAATTGGATTATGAAATTATTCTCACATGTACCTATATATGTCTCCTCGAGTCTTATAGTCATAATTACTGTGACTTGACTTGGTTTTCTACATCAATACTTTGCACTTCTTCAGAGTAAACCAAGTAAAAATAAAGTCATGAAAACTTTTATGGGTTTCTTTTTTATTCGTTGGAACTAACTAACGGTCTTTTCTGTACTTTATAATACATTTAACATCACATACGTGTAGGTAGTTTTAAGTATACTGACATAGTTAGTCATGAAGTAAATAAAGTTAAATTTTGTTTATTGGCAATGTGATGCTGATATGGTTATCCATCCGAGCACTCTTGCGACAAAGCCAGATAAGAAGGAGGAGACATGTTGTCTATGCAAATAAAAAATAACGAGATTTTCGAAGAAGGAAATTTCACAAAATATTAGAATTATTGAAAACATCTGTGTATTTTCCTAAGTAAATTAGGGCTACATCGTTATAACTAAATTTATGCAAACCACAAAATATTCTTAACATGCAATGTTCAACACGATGCGATGCGTAAATGGTAATAATAGTTATATTTGCTTAACATCTTGAGCAACATTTAGATAATATTACTTATTCTGCAAAATCGTTTTGCAGATTCGAGAAATAAACAAAACGCTTTCACGTTTCCGCACATGTGAAACTTTGATTTCTAAAGATATTATGTGTGGTAGTACCACATGACAAAACTAATGATGAAACTTTTATTTGTCACATTCATTCTCTTTAGCATACTTGTACAAAAAAAGTATTTAGCACATTGAAACATGTGGAGAAAAATAAATCTTTTGTAAGAACTATTCGTTTGTTCTGTTCCAAATCAATTGTAGATTTAGAAATAAGAACAAAGTACGCGCTGAAGCGTGATTATGTTTTGTAGCTGCTTTGGTAAGAACGCCCATCTTTTCCAAACGGGTGGCCTGAGAAGTTGAAAATTATATACATCAAAAGATATCAATATACTAGCACGAAATGCTACGCAAGACAGGATTGTTGATTTTTTGTTGGCAGCAAGTTTGATGAGTTTGGTGTAGGTCTTCTGTGAAAATCTATACACGTAGTATATATTTTTTTTCTTTTTGGCTGCAACACAATGTCTCAATGTCGATCAAATGAATATACTTGTTAAAGAAACGAAAAAATGTAGAAGAGCACCAGGGAACTTTCATCGATTATTGATCTACCCGGCTAGGTCCATATAAAAATAGAGACCGGGCGGGAGTGAATGCAGGCTTTTTGAACAAATGTGGCTCAAGCCGGCCATAAAAATGAAAATGCATGCAATTCATATAAAAAAGTAAGACTAAAGGGTATATATTTATGCCATGCCATCCCAAAAGGAGGGTGCATTATAATATATGATACTACTCTTGTGGATAAAAGAGAGAAAACGACAAATGGTAGTAATAATGTGCTTACGCGAGAAGTGCCTAGATACATTATGCCTATAGAGTAGGCAGATCACGTTTAGTGAACACCATATATTCAAAAGGCAGCCTTGCATATTCAACTCATCGCTATCCTTATATCCTAAAAAAACTCCATTGCTTCGCTCATGGGTATTTATACTAAAAACGGAAAGAAGGGAGGAATGAAGGGGAAAGTATTCATGGAAAAGTGTATAGCATATTATTAACATGGAACAGATAGAGAGATGTGCCTGTATAAACATAGCGTAGTAGCACAAGTGTACAAGCTCACTGAATGAATGAAAGTAGTAGAAAAGCAATATATATGTATCTTTATTGTACTTTCACGTTTTCAATCTTCACCACATCCAGTACACCACCACCACCATCACTTCTTTTTACTACTTCAATATATTTCCCTTGCTTTCGTCATTTATGTACCTACTTGCTTTCATCTGTTTCTGTTGATGTTTCCCTTTTTCTTATTTGTGCGTGCGATTGAATAGATGAGAAAAAAGAAGAGCGTGAAAAAAGCAAGATAACTTTCTTTAGTGTGTCCAACCAAACGTCTCCTTTTCTCTCTTGTTTTTTCCTTTGCTTTTTACTAAATATCTATACACACATTTTTTTCTTTTGTTTGTTCTGTGTGAAGACAAGTACTACTCTTTGATTAAAAATTTCCTTGGAAAGGTTTTTATTTGGAAGTCGAGATAACACGTTTCGACTGTTGTGTAGAAAAAGTGGTTATATGTAATTGAATACTTTTTTGCGAATTTTCCAGCTTTACAATAGATCTGATTGGAAGTTATAGTTGAACACTGAAAATACAATTGAATTCTTTACAAAGACCTTGTTAAGTGGAGATGGTGAAACTCTTCAACAACTGATACCAAACGTAAACTATTTCGCAAGAACGGAATGTTTATCCTTTTGAAGTATTGTGAAACTCAAAATTTTACCAGTGTGTGTGCGTAACATACTTGTAAACTGGGAAAAATGAATAAATTCGTCACATCCTAACGTTTGATTTCATCAACCGACATTTGGATTGGATCAATACGTATTCTACAGAAAACGGATTTCCGTATAACTCGACTTTTTACTTGTTTTGTGCAAAATTAGTTTTTATAAAAGTTCTTATATTTACGAAGAAAGTAAAACAGTTTGTTATTACGTGGGCGGGTCCAAGAATCTTGAAATGAGGTCGAAGTTGTTATTAACGAGCAGACTACCTTCCGGTATTACAAATATCATTGACAAAAAAGTGCGACAACAATAACTACTGGAGTGAAATAAACAAGAAAAATGAGCTGAGAGTAGAATCTTGTTTACATTACACAAAATGTTTGTGTAACATCTGAACCGTGTCAAGACTGATGGAAATCTGATAAGCTTTTTGCATAATCTGACTGAAAACGATATCCTGTGCTATTGACCTGGTCACGTTTTTACTAGTTTTGTTGGCAAGTTGGCATGTGTGGAATGCCAAAGGACATACTGCTAAGAAGTATAAATTGAACTGCAAGATAGTTTAGCATTGTTTAAAAATAATCCGCAATACGTGGAAAAATAGGAATTTGGGAATTTTTCGCGAAAAATTTCCAAACATTCGAGAGATATAGGAAATAGGAATAATTTAACATTTAATCTTTGTTTGTCTATCTCTTCATCTGCAGAAAAGGATGTTTGAGATATGCTTTAATGACTTCAATTTCGCAGACAGTTAAAAGTGACAACGGAGAAGTGCCTGACAATATAGTGTCGCCAAAAAGAAAGCATAATACTCAGCCTGAGATACATAGTCATCAATACATTTGCCTGTGGAGAAATCCTTGCCTAAAGTGTGATTTTCAAAATAAATAAATATTCACCTTTCACTTTCAACCTTGAATGCACGTGCGCAAGATGAATATCCTTGATATGCATGGTGAAAGTCCCCTGAAGTGTACGAGCTTGACAGATGAAACTTTTAAATAGAACATTTTTTTGGCTACAAGGCATGTTCATAGATTTGCAGTTAAATAAATCAGTACAGGCAGATGTTTCTGACATGTTACGTTTGCGGCACTTTATTTATGTCTATCTTTGAAACAAACTGTTGCCTTTGAACGTATGTTTTGGAACAAAGGGATGGAAACAACTGGAAATATAGAGCTTTTTGCGTAATTAGTGAAACCATGTTTATAAAATAAATTTAAAGTTAGAATAAAGTAAAGCCAATTAATGTTCATGAAATTAAGTAAGCGGATATTGTTCCGAATGACATAAATTGTATGAGGTTCAACCTCATGAGCATATGGATTGTACGTGGTTTGTATTATCTAATTGCACAGTATGAACTAATGAACAATAATGAAAATAAACACTGATAAAAAACTCACTGGAGATTGGTCGACCTTGTTGCTGGTGAAAGGAGAAAGTTGAACGTTTTTACTTAAACATTATGTACCAGTTTATTGGGTATTTGTGATGTTATTTGGAATACTGCTATGGATTATTATACTGATTCCTCTTCAAACAAGCCCGGAATTCAGTAAGTTCTAATTTTACTTAATTTGTTCTACCAATATGGTATATAAGAATTACTATAAATAAGTATGTACCACATTATTGCTGTTTTTATGTATGACTTTTACTATTATAAAAGCATTTAAATTGCGTAAATACATATGAAAGGAACAAATTGATGTTTTTAACCATTGCCGTTGGCCGTCGAAGAGAGATTACATTTTTTACATTAAAACATAAGAATGCAAGCTTTCCCGGTAGCTGTTGGCTATAGTAAGGAATTATTTATTTGCCTTCATTGTTAAATTCAAGATTTCACCAAATTTATTATTTTCAAGTTCAAATGGAATCCATGAATTTTGTAGTAATCCTGTACCCTTTTTTACTAACATGTTTAAAAAGTATAAGTTATTCTGACCCCGAGAGTGATTGAGGGTAAAAAATATTTCATGTTTTGAGCGCAAATCAAACCGCACTATCACTATTTGTTTATATAAATTTCTATAATATTCTCTGAAACATGAGGTTAGGTAATGAAGACTTGTACAAGCATACTTTGAACAAAAGTTTCTAGATTTTATCAGTTGGTGAATGGCATGGTATGATCCATGAACTATACACGAAAACATGAGTACAACAAAACGAATTATGTTTATGTCCAAGTAGTACATAAATAACAAACAAACAAACAAACAACGTGTTCATATTTTTTCTAGTTGTCCATGAAATAGAAGCATGTTGTCACCACCGGATTACATTGACATGTGGCGGAAGGAGTCAGGAGCAGAGAGACATGAGAATTGTTGTTGTGCAAGCGAGATATGTCATCGACCAACAAGAACAAATTCCTGCGGTTCCCAGTTCTCAACCACTTTATCCTTTCCCAGACCCTACAGAGAAAAATTTCAAGATCCTGGATGATATTGGGCCATCAGCCCCGTCGCCGTCTTCTGCATCAGACAATCTTCCCCTTTCGAAGCACTCTAAAACAATCTCGTAAGTACAGTACTCAACAGAATCATTAAACAAATGTCACAGACAGTCATAAAACCGTGAAATTTGTTTTTAACGACTTTTGCGTTTTTGATGAAATTGAGAAATATGTATTTTGTTTTCGAAAAGTTGATGAGACACATTGCATTTATTCGAAATATTGTCTGGAAAGTGGATTTCAGGAAAATATCATTTATTTACATTAGAAAAATAATTTAAGAGAAAGTAAAGCTTGAAAGGCGTTTTGAAGGGATGTTTCCTAACTCAACGAAAGGTTTAGTTTAGTTCCTATTATTTAGTCATTTTGATCTGAAATTAACACGAAAACTGAATTAATTAAGCTTAATTGGCTACAAAATATGAATTAGTTTTTGTCATAAGTTTGCTAATTGACAATTTATAAATTAGGCTGAAGTGGTAAACTTGTGATGCTATACTTGAAATTAATGAAAATATATCGTGTTGTGTAATTGCTTACATGTTGGACCTTTTGTTCTCTTGTTGGCTCATGAGTTTTTCCTTTGAGCGTTATTTCCTGAAATACATTTTTTAAATTCAGTCTCCGTAAACTCATCACTCATTAGCTAAATAAATATATATAAATAAGACAATCATGAAACAGCTAGTTTGACTTTTCCCTGCTTTGGATAATTTAGAACATTGTAGAGATTTATTTCTAGGAAAGAGACAAAGGCCATTTTAAACTTATTTTACAATGACGTTACGTTACAGTATGTACATCAAACGATTTTTGATAACTGTGTCATGTCACTTATTTGATAATAACTGGCGAGCACATTTATTTTTAATGAAGTGCTTACGCGAAACATGCAATAATGTACAGATTTAGCATAGCATAATAATACATATTGTTCAGAAAATGTTATGTTCACATAACAGTAAATGTATACCTGCCTATGTCTATACCGTGCTTAATTTTTTCACGTTTCAGGTTATGGGATCTCGACATCAAATGGATGCATGACTTGACAAATGATAATTTGCCTTATCCCGTTCATGTCGATGCACCCTCTTGGCATCCCTCTCATATATCTATGTATGAAGGAAAACTGCCATTTCTACAGCATCCACGTAAAGTAACGACACCTCCCGTTTTTCCAGACGACGGACTTAATTTTACCAATACCCGTGTGATAGAAATGCCCCCTTATCAGAGGGATTTCCTCGACAAGAATACAATATGGCGAGAGCCTTTATTCCATATTGGAGCAACTGAATCCACTATAGCGCCATCACCATCAACACAAAGCAAAACAACTTCATTCGGGGTCACCCCAACAAGTGCAACTAGAATGAGTAGTAACAAGAGAAAGAGCCTTAGAGGTGGTCTAATAGTAGGGAAGCCTTTGGTGAAGGATGCTCATGAAAAGATTCCATCGTCAAGAGAGAGTAGGAGTGAAAGCTTTCCTTCGTATTACATCAACTACGGAGGAGATGGTGAATGTTGGTCGTACCAGGCTTTGAGCAGCACGAGCCCAACTTTCACCACAGATCCTAATCGAGTCAAGCCTTCCTGGCACTTCAAGGATCTCAGGGCGTACTTTAATCAAAGGTAAGCGGAGTGAGAGAAAATGCTATGAAATTAGAACACTCATGTTAGGCAGTAGTGAAATAGAAAATCTTTCAGTAGGCCATTGTACTGAGGCTGAGAAGCTATAAATTTTGCTTTCTCTGATTGAAGCTGGGAAATTCCAAATGTTAGTAAAAGTTTTAAATTAGATAGTTGGAAAATGTAATTGGAATTTCAAGTCTTATTTTGCAAAAATATGAGAAGTACTTACTTTGCAAGGATGGGAACTAGAAAGACATTTTGTTGCGTTATATCGTGCTTCATGTTTTTAGTCGTTTTGATCATGGTATGCGAGATTGTTCACTAGGTATGCTGTTACTGTAATTTGATTACAAAAGTAACAGCTTTTCTAAATAAGTTTAAATTCCATCATTATTCATTTTAGAAAATCACGTTTAAGTTATTTATGTAGTTATTTTTAAATGAACAGAAGACAAATTGAAAGAAGTACATGCATAATTTATAAGTTTTAAATGGTTGCATGTAAAAAGCCTATTCCTGATTTTTTCTAATGGCAGTTACTTACTCCATTCATGAATATGAATACGAACTTTGTGTGCAAAACTGTAGAAATCCATTTTAGAAATACTTTTAAGTTAAATTGTTCAGACTTTTCACTACTTCTAGATGAAAGTAATTTTAATTTTTGATTTATGTAAAAAGGAAAAGAAAATCACGTTTTCACATTTGTGATCATATTCATTTGCAAACAACACTTGTACAAGTCAGAAATAAAATACAAGAATACAAATTAAACTTTGAGTTAAGTTGTTTTTCTAGCAAATCCTACACATTAAGATCAAAGAGCAAAACTGAGAAACAAATTATTATTAAGTTTATTTTCATAATTTTAAGAGGCAAGAGGCAATGCCTTCCAAATTAAGTAATTTTTATGAGTTTTTATTATGTTAGAGTATGGTGATCCAGTAGATGATTGCATGCGTTTGGTAGATATCGTTTTTATAAGCATTCAAACCAAACGGTAACATTACTTCGTTGCCTCATGCAGACAATTTGAGAAACAAAAGAAAAGAACATGCTCGTTTGTCAAAATGCATGGTCTCAGTCTGAGACTCCACGAGCATATATATTTATTGACATAAACTATAACTATTGACTGTGCATGGAGCTTGTCACATCGCAGCGGTCAAACTTCAAATTGTAACTGACCTTGGTCAAGTATATTTTTTTTTTGCAAATGTTTCCCTTTCGTGGTTTCAGTTTTTTAAACTTTCGCAAGTGGTCTACATACAACATACATTACATACATATATGTATTTGTATGCGTCGTTTAACCTTTAGAGGTGTGTTCGTCGAAGGTGTGTCCCTAAAGTTAAAAGCGATCAAATTCCACGATTCTTTGATCCCAAGTTCATTGATAAAAGTGTGCTTTGTATTTATTTCGATAGGGCTTACATTTTTTTTTTGAGAATGTTACTTTTCAAAGGATCAAAGAGTAATAGTTATAAATTCAACTCACATAAAAACCCAAAAGTAATTATGAGAATTTAGGAACGTTTTGAAACATTTCTGTTGATGTGTCTTTAGTCATTATACCTATTTATGTCCTGCTCTGCTGTGCATACTCAAATATTGGCGAAAGCTAGTGTCAGTCTGCACGGCAGTCAATAAACATCGCTTCGGATTTTAGCAAATTTTTATAGAAGCAAATTGAACTGAATGTGTTTCATTTGTGCACTATAAAAGGTAGCAATCCTTTTAACTTGAAATTACAAAGTATTTCAGAATTCCAAAAAAGGTTTGTTGGTATTTTACCAATTTTAATAGGGGTAGAAAGCGTTGTTTTCAACTTGGTTTCCTGCTGAATCCCTTGATTCTCTTTCACATGTTTTCTTTACTTAGCTGTTTGGGTTGGTTTTAGGTATTCAAATAATATGAAGTAGTTGTCACGCAGAGAAAACATTTTATCTTCGTAATTTTCAAAACGCGTGATGTGAGGCGACCAGTTTTCCTTGTGAATGCATAATGTATTTTCGTTTGTAGGAATATCATAATAATATTACTAAAAACAACAAATAACACAAAAAGGAAAAGGGATAGATGGGGTCGGAAAAAAGGATGATGGAAACATTTTCTGAACTGTCTTACTGGGCGAGTTACGTACTTTGCTGGTTTAGGAATTACAAGCATAAACTCCCGAAAATTGACAAGTAAAGTTGTAAGACGATCTGGGGCTCAGACGAGATGTGAATATCAAATCTTCAGAAAAAATGTTGCAAAGAAGTAAAACTACATAAACTTGCAACATGTCTTTATATCAGTTTGATTGCTACATAGGCATGAACACACAAGAGAAGAAAAAATGAAAGGGGAAACTGAATGACAATTCTCTTTTTGTCAGCTCCTTCTTTTTTATCTTATTTTATGTCCCCCTGTATTTTTATTACAATTACTAACGAGTGGAACAACAATAGTAGCATAAAGATGTACTGCAGCATGTGCTGTGCTGAGGTGATAGAAGAGTTGGTTAGTGTTTGCTGGCTTCACTTGTTACCATTCAGTGAGATAGAAAACGGGAATAATAATGGTAAAAGTAATAAAGATCCCACTTTTTTCTTTTCCCTTCCAATTCATCTATTCATTCACACATGAAAAAGTTATAAAATGACAATGCGCTCACAAATAAAAATAGAATGTAACGTATGTGTCTTCACATAGTATTATTATCATGGGTAGAATGTATTACCATTTTACTGGAGCAAACGACCGAAGAACCAACCAAACTAACAATTCATTTGTTGATTTATACGGATATTATAATTTTCTCTTTTGTGATACGGTCCGTAAACTATCAGGAGCAATCGTATCAATGTTGTATATAATGAGAACACTGAATATACAGGGTAGACGATGTATTTTAGTTTTCTTTTCTAAAAGATAATTCAAACAGGCTGGCATTGTTGCTGTTATCATCATCGTGATCTTATTAACATTTGTATTATTGTATCCGACCAATCCACGGCTCAGCTGCAGAAATAAAAGAAATTGAACTGTAACTCTTTTTTGCTGTATTAGTTTTGTTGCAAAGCTGAAGAAAAAAAGTATCTGCTTTTTAGGAAAGTTGCGGTGTATGGGACTATATGCCTTTTAAAATATCCTTTTGTTCTTTATCGTATACACGAGATCATGAACGTGATTCAGGGTTTTTAGCAGTATGGGTTTATAAAATAAGAGAAAAGTCATATCAGCTTGGTGGTATTATGAATTGGGAATAAATTGAGCTGGTCCGAGAACCCAAAGTTATTTGACTTATTCAGAGCAGTGAAGTCTACAAACTATCACTCTTTAATGTAAATAAACCCTGGTAGACAGTTAAAGTTAGATACTCGATGAAGACTTGTTACAATTAAGAAAACATGAACATGAAAACAAGAATTACCTCCATGTACACAATCTTGGTACCCCATGTTGAGCTTGGTACCATAGGATCTCAATGCAAAAAACACAATTCTCGAATTCCTAACCATT
>JAQFXM010000761.1:0-42088 GCA_034693345.1 Entomobrya multifasciata | reverse complement strand
GGCTATGTATCCCCATGAGTAAGGGTGGACTAAAATGAGAAAATCGGATCATTGCATCCAAGAGATCCTGTTTTTATTACTACTGCAATAGCTCTTTCTACCTACCTATATCGTATTCTATTTTCATAGTACCTACACACTTCAAAGAAAAAAATAAATGGCTGAATGTCCTTATTACACTAGAGTTACATTACGTGCATACAACCCTTCTTGTCTCTGCCACTGAAAGATGAAAATAAAGCTTGGATCACCATCGCACTTCAACACCACGCCGTTACTGCAACGGTCATTTCTTTGGCAAAGGCTTGTCTGTGTGCTTACATAGGCATTATTACGAATACACGTTAGTCAGAAGTTTGTTCAAACATTTTCCACACAGCTCAACAACAGGCCGTTGGAAAAACTACTTCCGTCCATCCAAAATCCACACAACCATTTTACAAAGATGCCTGATTCATTCATCTGAAAGCTATTAAGTATAATGTTGAGGTGGCTTGGCCATTCAACCAAAGAATACAAACAGTGTTTGTATGTATGCATGTTCCTGAAACTACATCTTTTCACTTTTTTTTAGGTATTTAGGCTATTCTGGTGACTTGAAGTACCTCTACTCACTCACTTCTTCAATAAATACAGGCAAAACCTAAAATATTCGGATCGCATTCACATCATCAGTATGTATGTACGGACATTGAGCGCTAATATTACAAATGCTATTCACGGTGATATTCATTTTCTTTTTTTACTTATTGAGAAAGATGCATTATTTCCAAATCCATCTATGCGTAGAAAATGCGTCAACTGCTCGGTTTCATGGTGCGTGGTTGGTTGGTGTCTTTGTTGTGGAGAAAACTACCATGATGTAATTTAAAAGGTTTTAGACGCATAATGTTCTTCGGAGTAATAGTTGTTACCATTCGAATAAATGACCAGTAATATCACTAATACTGAGCCGTGTAAACTGGACACACAATACATACAGTAATAATCAGTTAAGGATTTTTTACATTCAACGCTCACAAAAAATAGGTTTGGTTTAAGCTATTTGAACATTTGGCAAATGTTTTTTGAATTCGAGTGCAGTTTATTCAAACATGAATTGGTACAAATGAAAGTTTTTTATCTGCTATGTTTACTAATATGAAAAACGTAGAGAAGTATAAATTTAAACTCATGGATCGTAAATATAAAAGCAAATTGATTTTAGGGAGTAATTTTAAATTGAAATAGTATGTTGGTGAAATAAATTCCATTAAAGGAGCAATTTTTATCAGCCACAATCAGCCTTGAGAGAACCATTATCGCTTATATTTAATCTTTAAATATGGGTTGAATTTAGAAGTTAGCTAGATCTGGACTTGTGACGTCTAAGCTTTAGTTAGTTTAGCAATACTATTTCTAAAAATTATTTACAGCTTTGCCGCCGTTTTAAATTATTTTTTAAATATTTGGAATTTTGAATCGTTGAAGGTCATATGTATGCATTTTTGAAAAGGTAGAAAGATAGACAAGACAAAATGCTGGCAAAAAATCTAGTGTGTAAATTTCTTGGTAGCAAAAGCTAATAATGTACATGTAAAGAACACACAAACAAGAATATTACATCGTACATGTTGTTTCAAATTTCATAGAAAAGTTGAGCAAACCTTGAAAACCTGTTTTGATACGGGTGAGTTGCCTTTAGTTTGGTTGGTGCTGCTCAAAAACATTAATTGGATTTGCATGGAAAGAATCGAGACTACACCGCACCGGGAGAAAAGAAGTGTATGATATATAAACAGAGACAGATACACAAGGTTTATGCTTTGAGAGTAACTTTCTCTTTTTTCATGCTTCAGCAAGATTTTACAATGAGCCATGAACCCATTAGTGCCTCAGTTTCCTCCCATGGACAAAGATCAGGGAACATTGTTTAAAAGATTTTCCCTTTCAGTAGCTATTACGACTTCTGTTACATGGGTAAATTGTAAAGTAAGGGATGCATGGAAGTATAAATATACGTTTAGTTGCTAATACAGGTATACAAAGAAAGTTTAGAAGTTTTTGGTCTGTCGTAGCCACATGGAATGAAAATATACTATAGACGTCGTGAATTAAAGTTTTCACAAAAACGCTCTTTTGCTTCCAATCTCCACAACAAAATATAATTAGCCCCTTTTTAAAATTGAGGCTTTCATTTTGTAAATTTTAATTTAGGTTCGTCCTTATATGTAATTTTAAATGCGGAAAGAAAAACTAATTTGGAATTGAAAAGTCATTATATGTTTTTAATGGACAAGTATGCTTGTATGAATGGAAGTTTTAGTATGCGTTTACTCAACCGCAGAACTTGAATCATTACCAATACACCATCGTGTGGGGGTAACTAAATAGTCTTAAAGAGTTTGGGATGTTATGTTGATGCCTCCAAATTCTTTTTTGTATCAAAGATTATATCATATTTATTTGCAAAAGTTCCAGAGAAAACCACAAAACAAAATACTACAAACTTTTTGTTATGTCACTGCATATTAAAAAAATATTTTTATATATAAAAAGAAAAACTAATATGTTTTTTGGTTTAGGAGAGGAATATTATGAAAACTAGGTATTGAGCCAAAAATGCCTTTCACTTTTACTGGTTGGTTGGATAACTGGATTTGGCTGGCACTCTTCGTTTTTGCATACCAGCATCATATTTTTATTAACAACAAAGCACCACAACACAACTTTCTCTCTTTACATCATACACACAAAAGACCAAAAACATACACAAACGCGCATTTCATATAGATATATTTTTTACTTTTAGATCTTTGTGTTTTGTTACTAGGAATGAATGAAAAATATGTGTACATGTAACATTTTGCTTTGATGTTTACATTCGCACATTACAGTCAGTAGCCTCCACATTTGGTACATCTTATGAGGATCATGCATGAATCCAGATGGAAACGCTGATGGGATCAAAAACGACCATCCAACCAAGTTAATCCATGTAAATTGTATCAGCTCGCCAACTTCAGTTACAGAATGAATAGAAGTAAATAAAATGTTTGCAAACAGAAGTACACAAGTGACACATACTATTATGGTGCCGTGTCCTTGTCACGTAGTAGCGTTAACGCATCACACATTACTGTTCTATTCACCCAGACCCTAAGTTCATTTTCAGAAACGCAGAAATTTGAGCTATTCAAGATTTGTTTTCTAGACTCACGGACAAACATCACCAAAACCAAAAGTAGTAGTTGGAACTTGATGACATGGCTATATGCATATTCCTTCGTAGCACATAAGCTGATATGTCTGTGCCTGATGTTGCTCCTGGTCGTTTTTTTACTATTGCATGTTTTTTTGGTGCGTAAAGTGCCATTGCCATAATTCTTTCACATAACATTCTTGATTCAATGAAAGAAACTTGTAGTCTGTTGAAGTCTGTATAACAAAACGAAAAACATGGCTGGATTAGAAGAGGGAGCAAAAAGTTTTTATTTGTATCCAAGTTATCCTTGTGTGTATACCTGCTTCTTTTTTCACATGCATAAATTGTAGTTTCCCAGACATGAATAGTTTCACGTTCCCACGCTTATTCTTTGATGCAAGCTGCTTTTCTTTCTCTCTACCAATGATGTTTTGTATTTTTTTGCTATTCCATCAAAGTTGGCTTTAAAAATGAAAAAAATAGAGTGAAAAGTGTATACTATTTCCTTCTCCCTTTCCGTTTAAGTCATTTTGGCAACTGGAGTAAAAAGAAGGCGGACATCACTCGAAGAATAAAGAAATGTTTGCTAAAGATTGGGAGAAAGTACTAGACATATAAGGAATGCTTTGTGTGTGACTATGACCATTAGACAACTTTCATGGTTGCATTTCTCAAGTTGTGGTCGTTGTTGTGAATTGAACGTAGAGAGAGAGAGAGATGAGATCACATGTATGTACCTTTGTACACCAACAGAAATATGAAATGTGTGCGTTGTTCAGTCTAAAAGTAAATATCCTAGTGAAATGATAAAAGTGAAAGTATGTACGCTTTCACCTGTATCTTTTGTAAATGTTGTATGTAAACTTTTTATGCGGTTAGCTAAAAATGGAAAAATTACGTACTCCAGGTTTCTCTCGGAATAGATTGAAAGCATGTGTATTTATAAATTTTACCTTTTCTCATGTGTGGTTCCACATTTTCTCTAACAAGCCTTGTTGTAGTCGTCGATTTTTCAAATGTTTTCATATTTTTTTGCTATGTGACTTCATTTAGTATGTACGTTGCATGCATGCAAGTGTGCTTAAGGTGTATTCTAACAAATGGCTTATGCGTATCAAATTTATTCAAATATTTATGTTAAATTTAAAAGAATATTTTTGATTGCACTCTCACCAAGCTCAATAGTGAGTGTGTCTCTGATCGAGAAGTATAGGAAGTAGTGAGTGCACAACTAGCAAATCTCCTTTTTGAGCCTTCAGCTCTCATGATCTCTATTTAAGCAAAGAGGAAAAAATGACTTTCCTTTTGTCAGTAACTCACTCACAGGAATGTACTGTAAGTATACTTGTTTTGCCTCAATGTTCCCTTACCATTTACCCTTTTTTTCTTTCAATTTTCTATTTGAGTGAAGGCTTAAGGTAGCCTCTTCAAAGCGAGATTTTCACCTTTCACCGAGGTACACTTATAGATTTTTGTTGAATGATGTTTTATAGATATTAGCCACACCATTCTAATATGTAAAATAGAAAAAAGTCTCGTTTCACTCGTCGTCTCATGTGTAGTGTAACTTAACTACACTACAGTATCATCAAATGCAAACGTTTGGAAAAGCCATGGCACAGGCTTTTCATATTCCCAAGAGACATCAATAGAACAACATGTATTCATTGTACAAAACCCAATCCAGCAAGAATAGAAAAACAGGAGTAGGTACAACTGTTATGTTTACACTTTTCACTCTTGAAAATCTAGAGGTTTTTCTCAGTAACAAATTAATGCTATCTTACAACAATGCATATACATATGACCTCCGCTGCTCATTTTTTGAACAATAAGCAACGTATGCTTACCTACATACAATACAGTGCATTTACAAACTTTAGGGAAAGTTAAACTTTTTGAAATTGTGAGATTGCTTGATAGACAAGGGAATAACAAATCGAATTAACTATTAAATATTCACGGGCCAGACCTATTTGGTACTTCTTGGATTTTTCCCACAGTACACAAAATGATATACACTGCACGAGTTAGAAAGGGAAGGAAAAGGCAAAAAGCTGGAAGGAATGGGAAGAAAGTAAGGTGTTGTGGCTAAACTCTGTTGTAAACCCGGTTTTATGCATGCATACAACACGCCAAGAATACAAGAAAATCTTATATGCATATTACATGCTGCTACTATCTTTGCTTACATTTTCTTATCTAAAAAATTTCCACCGGGAAAAAAATCGTATATTATTTGTTACTTACACCTGGAAAGTGTTATTCATTACAAAGAAGTAGAAGAAGTGACGGTGAGAAGCAGAGATGTTGGATCGAGATAGATAGTGTTGTAATACATTTTTCAAAACATGCATCATGTATTCATACGTCTCTTTTCCTGTGCTCGTGCTCTCATTCCCCGTGTCTTATCGTTTCTCCCCCACTCCTACATTACCGTTTCACTGCATTAGTAATTGTAGTTTGGGAGATGGAAGAGGAAGAAAGTAAAACCAGGTACAATTGTACTCTAGAATTGTATATGTGGCACTAATGGTTGCTCCGCGGTATGTTCTAGGTAGCTTTTCTACGTGGTACATCTCAAAGCGGAAAAAAATTTAGGATCTACATCGACGTGTGTGCTCTTCTTCTTGTATTTTGAGTGGTAGCAAAGAACAAGTTCTTATTCTCTCACTTCCTCTCTGCCAAAGCTCTCGAGCACCTTGATGATTTTCCCAAAAGTAAATCGTTCAAGCCCTCGTCTCGGATCTTGCTGGTTGAGAAAAAGAGAGATATCCGTGTTGCATTTTACTTTCTTTACTTTTTAACGTAAAGAAATATTAGTACTCTTAGAGAGAAAATCCGCTAAGAGCTCAAGAAAAAAAAGAAACTTTACAAAGTTACAATACCACACACAGCCACAGCTACACATACACACACATACAACCTATTTTCTTTCCATTTCATGTCCAGAGAATCTCCATTCAAAATTCATAAGCACTCGTTTTCTTTTTCTGTTAGCTTATTTTCTTTCCTCTTTTCACAGAATGACTACCAAAATTTTGCGGGCAAACGTTTGGCTTTTCTATCTCTTACTCTTTTTTTCTGCTTATGTGGTTCCTTTTATCTAGCTTGTTTTGATCTTTTGCGGGAACACTTTAGCATATATTGAGGTAAGTATTAGGTGTATATGAGATATGTTGTAGAATAAGCAAGGAATGTTTTTTTTGCTTTGGTTTTCTCTTGTGTGGCTAATCTGGTTTTCTTTCGAGGAAAACCATTTTCCGTTCTGGCATTCCGTGATCTTATTAAGCAATATAAAAGCGGAGATTTCACCCATAGTTTAGTCGCGGGCGTAGGAATGAAACCGAGAAAACATTTATGAGGCTACAAACACTATACGTAATAGGGAATTATTAATGAAGAAATGAAAATAGAAAATATGTTTGTGTAGTCTAGTCTAGTGCTTGAGCATTGTTTGTCGGTATGTGTATTTATTAGCGAAATAAACAGTTACACGAAGATGTAATTTTGAGATTTCTTATTACATTTAATAAATCTGTACATTTAGAGACTACCATTTACTCTGATTTTTTATTCGATTTACTTATTTAATGCTATTTTTGCAGGCGGACAGTTATACCTTCATAGATGCTAACAGAAGAGTTAAATATTTTACCGAAAATGGGGTCGTTTAGCCACAGATCTGGAAATCTTCATTTGGAATCATGTCGACAAGTGGAGCACATACGGAAAATGTCTTTTCTCATTTTGATTTTAGTATTCGATTTTTGCTGTTTGGTTTCGGATGTTCAAAGTTTAGACACAAGTAAGAATAGCTTGGAAAAAAGCTTCAAATTTGTACCATCGATCGAACTTGAACTGTACAGCTACCTCACACTTTTTTCTTCTTGATTTGTTTCTTTGAAACGCAGATCAATGTACTGGCCCATTAGGAATGGAAACAGGGGAAATTCTAGACAGTGACATAACAGCTTCTAGCTCTTTCGACGCTGGGAATGTAGGCCCCCAAAATGGAAGGTAAGCTTAATTGCAGATGCTATTATGTAAAATCAGAATGGCAACTCGTGTACCAGAAATAAGATGAATTTTCTTCCTTCCATACATACATGATGTTCTTCTTTTGTTTTACAACTTTGCTTCTACATTCAAATTCAAACAGCAGTCTACAAATACGGCATTTCGCTGCTGCTCCAAATTCTCAGATTTGCCAATGAAGGAAGCAAAACCCACAGAATATTGCAATTCTAAATTCATGTCATGTCAATTTTGTCAGAATTAGTGATCCTAGCAAGCTGCCGCAGAAATTGTAGTAAAACCAGAAACCGTTAATGGGAATTGCTGCACCAGTTGTTTATAATATATATGGTTTGTTCACTTAGAACGTAGTAGAAAAGGAAAGGTGCTTTCAAATTCAATGTCTAACACACAAACTACAACTACTTTGAACATGTGTAAAATGTAAAATACTAAAGGAGGAAAATTATTCTAATATGAGAGTCAAAGGCTGAGACTCACTATTGGCGTGTAGGAGTAGTCTAGTGAGTGAAATCTGAAGTCAGGTTTTACATTTGAAAAACTAAGTCGGCTAAAAAAACGCTGCGAACGTTACACCTTCGATTTTTACAGTGAGACTTGGTGCATAGGGGCAATTGAAAGCGTAGATCTTGAATTTGAGCTTAATAATGACAATGATGATTTTCCATTTTTCTGTGCTTAGAGTACGAGTAGAGAGACAAGGAGGAGCCTGGTGTCCTAAAACACCTGTCACCTCAGAGGCCTCAGAGTTTTTACAGGTAAATTACATTCATTTTTCATTTTTACAGTGTAGTACCATGTAGTATGTATGTAACTCAAAACTGACTCACAATCAAATCAAACAAAGCATAATCTGTATCTGTCTATGCTCTATGCTGAGAAATAAGTCGTCTAACTAATCTTACTTTTCTGTTAATTAGATTGACTTGCACGAACCTCATGTGATCACAGCGACGGAAATCCAAGGAAGATTTGGTAACGGACAAGGAATGGAGTTTGCTGAGTCCTATTTAGTGTCTTACTGGAGACCAAACATTAACAAGTGGATACGCTACAGAAATCTAAATGGAACAGAGGTAAATACATTCGTATTCACATGTAAGCTGGTAATTAATGTATGCAGAATCTTAATTACTTATCTAAAAAGTAATAACGTGACTGAAGAAATGGTATGAAGAAAAACCAGTACAGGAAGGAGAAAAAAACAACATGATGACATAGCATAAAACCATTAAAGAAAACGTAAACAGCAGTAACCTCATTTTCAGGCATTATTTCTTGTGATTATTGGAATTCTCCTTGCCATATCGTGACAAACTTCCATGATAGCAATTTTTTATTCTAGGGAAGCTACTGTATGTCATGCCACGCCATATATATAAGTACATATACCTAAGTTTACCTCCTACATTTTTGTGTAGCATCCGGAAAAAGTCAAAACTAGTTTTTCCTTAACAAAAAAATTCACTTGTTTAACCTCGTTGCAGATTCTGAAAGGAAATATCAATACATATCTTCCTGAGAAAAGTACATTGGATCCGCCTATAATTGCGTCAAAACTGCGGATAATGCCTCACTCAAACTATCGACGGACAGTGTGCATGAGAGTAGAGATTTATGGCTGCCCTTTACGAGGTAAGAATAAAAAATGAACATGTTTCTTCTTTCTCCAAACTTTTTTTTCAAGTCATTACATTCCATTTCCTGATATATGTATGGATATAATAAATACCTATGGATATGATTCACATATATTTTCCAAGAGAAGACCATGAAGTGAAAGTACCATAATGTAAATCTGCTTAATGGGCCCTTTGCACAAGTCAATGTTGTACAATTTTTTGTAAAGGTAAAAAAGCAGTACTAGAACAAAAGCAGAGCGGTAAAATACTACTGTATAGAATTAAGAAATGATAGCATAGACGCACTTGCCCTGCCACATTGATTCTAGCCAGGATCAAACTCATTTTAAAGCCAAAAAACTTGATGGTATTATGTTGGCACTAAATAAACTAGCTTTATTTCCTGAGATCGGTACCAGTGACATAGAAATCGAGGCTTTCTCTTTTTCTCTCTTCCAATTTTCTAACCAAGCATACTAGTAGTTTTTTTACTTGATAGATTTCTTCTACCTTAATTCCCATTTTGGTTTCCGGTCTCTCGCGGATTGGCAACTTATATTACCAATTTCAAATTACTTTCTCTCTTCAGCCCTAGTACCCACCTATATTGAATCCTTTTCTACATTATTCCATTATCTTCATCTGCCTCTTTCTTGAATATGTCAATGCCAATACTCGCCCAGTTTCTTGTTTGGACTTTAATGCTACATTGTTCCAGATTGGCGAAAAGACCAATATGCTTGTAGTCGAACAGGTATGAAGAAAACTATAAAAGCATCTTAAAATGATGAAACTCGAAGCTCATGTAATAGATGAAACTATTTACAATACATATATGTTTTTTGTGTACACTTACACTGTTCTATTTCTGGTTACGATAATACCATTTTCAGTGATATGAGCTCGCGTATTAACGTGGCCTTATTACAATTTCCCATTTAAGTGAAAGCAGAATACAACAGCATGCTGCTTCTGTGCCCGTGTGCTTACACTCTTCCCTCCTGAGTAATATGCAATACACAGCTATTGTTTCAATTCTTGAACAACACTACCAACCGAGGGTCGTTACTTATTCAGTTTTTCATCTCAGAAAAGGGAAGGTTGAGTGCCAACTCGTGCTCTCATTACAACTGTCTTATCTTTTCTAAATTAAGATAGAATGGTAAAAGACAAGGAGAAGCTGGGAAATGTCAGCCGATGGCGTATAGTCATATATACATTTCCTTTGTGTTGCCTGTCTTCAATGAAGTGAGTGGAGGAGTTAAAAACTACACTCTTAGTTTGATCACGGAAAACTTCTTGGTTGATACTCGCTACCACCAAACAACCTATACGAAAAGAAAATTAGAGAAATATTGTAAATCTAAACTAGGCAGAGCAAATGCCATTATTGCTGTGTTCTTGAGGACCATTTTCATTAAGATTTTCTGTTACAGCCTGCTTTCATATATTGACATTAACATACAACGCCCTGTAACTTTCATTGTTGGACATTATACAAAAGTCAAAGCACCATAGTATATAGCTTTACAGTGAAAAGTTTTGGACGCGGATATGCATGCACTGTACCTGAATAACTTTCACTTCAAAGAATAGAGAATGTTTCTTCATATGCCACAAGAAACATGACATTGTGGTAATTTAACCCTGTGTACATCCCCCAACCATTTTCACTTTAACCAAATCTGGTTACGGGACTGCTCTGGTAGACAAAACTTTATGAAATTTTGATTGTATGAATCCAAACTTTTGACTTGTTGTTTGTTCAAAACGAGAAACTAAAATAAATATGAACTCAATTAAAAGTTACGCTGTAAAACATATATAAATCAGGATATGAATTCGTACAAACCCATTTTTATCAAATTTAGAAGAATCCAAGTCGTTCATATTCTTCATTGAAGATTCTACACTGTTTCACATAAACAGCGAAATTTCACTTTTTGACACGAATGACACCAATGGCCTGAAGATAGACGTGTAATAATATTTTATTCATTAATCAGACGCACTTTCTACTAAGTGCAAGGCTAGCATGATTATTATGATGAATGTGAGTAAGATGAGAATATATGAGAGTTATGATGGAATATCACATAAAAAATATATCATGTGAATTACATTCATGCGTGTTCCACTATTATATAGATGCTTCTTTCTTCGTTTCAGGGGGCCTCCTAAGTTATTCAATGCCACAGGGCAGCGTCCGCGCTGAAAGCTTATGGAATTTTTACGACAATACTTATGATGGGATCTGGGATGGACAATATTTATCATCCGGCCTCGGAGCGCTTACTGATGGACGTGTGGGTCCCACCAATTTAAAAGATGACTTTTACAAACATGAACGAGGTACAGCAGCATTTGAGCTGAAATGATATGTGATATATTATGATATGATGATCCTCCTTTTTTCGCAATGATATATTATGTAACTCTCGTGAAATATGAACATTTCCAACTCTTATCGGCATACAGCGCACTTATGATCTCAATAAAAATTTCATGATTCCAAACTAGCATTAACGCTGTATAGCTTAATACGATGTAGTGTTAAGGTATGATGTAGTATATTATGTCCCTAATGTATAAAAGGCAGACTTTCACAAGAGCATTTTGCTGTAAATATGTATATAATATGTGTACCCAACACCTATACATGTGTGCTGCATACTGTATACCATAAATGTTATATACGAAATACAATCATAAATTGGAATGGTATATTAGAGAACAAAAGAGAAAGTGTAATCAAAAACGAAATTTCATTTTAGGAAAAGGGTGGGTCGGCTGGAAGAATGTGAGTAGAAATAGCTCAGATCCGCTGGAAATAGTTTTTCATTTCGATTCAATCCGGGAATTCAATGCGATGCACATTCATGCCTCCAACCAATTTTCCGAAGGTGTACAGGTAAGAAGAATCGTTCATTTTAAAGAGAAAGCCTTTAAACATAATATATTAATGGAAATTTCATAGAATGTAATCTTGTTGTAAAGAGAAAGAGAGAGAGAACTGTTACTTCATCGTTTTCTCAACGGTATTTTATCTCTCTTCTTTGCCGGTAGTGCATAGTGCTTCTACCATGCAATATACATTATATTGCCGTAATGCTAATCCTTCTGCTGACAATGCACGTGTAACGCAACGCTAAAAAATACCTATATCTCGGCTCAGCAACTACGCCATGTCTGTCTGTACGTGTTACACAGAGGAAAAGTACATAAAAGCTATTTGAGCAGACTATTAGCGCTTTTCTCTTGCAGAAATGGAAGTGATAACGACCATCTATGCATTATTTTTGTGTTACAATTCCATTGCAATGTAGCAGAAGAGCAGCGACAGCAACGAGAGAAAACGATGTAGTAACAGTAATGCCACACATGATAAGCTTATTTTGTTGGATTGACGGGGCGTTTTATCCTTTTGTTACTTGTCAAAGCTATGAACAACATTTTTGTTTGACTAAAAGGTATTTGCCGAAGCGAAAGTATTCTTCAGTGTCGGAGGGAAAGTATACCCAGGGGAGCCTATAACATACACAACTGCAGAAGACTGTATTTTCGAAGAGCCTAAAAATGTCACCATTAAGCTTCATCATCGAATTGGACAATATGTCAAGCTTCAACTTTACTGGGCTTCCAAATGGATACTCATCAGCGAGATTGCATTTGATTCTTGTACGTGTGCGCGTTAGCGTCAGCTTTTTTTAAATACTTGCCTGTTCTTAAACTATTCCCATGAAATGGAAATGGAAGTCAAAGCGGCTTAACCGTTGACCATTACTAAACAATACTGTTATTTTAACTGTATTATTTGTACCTTTTCCATTTTATTGGTTAACCTGCGTTTTATACGCTTTGTTATTTAACAAACAATGTGGATGTCGCAGACGAATAACTTTGTCAAATTGTCAAGTTGTTGCGTGTGTGGATAAAAGTAGCATGTAATTTGGAATATGAACTCAATTTATTTTAGTGTTGGCAATGGGCAATTTCACTGCAGAGAAGAATGAAACCATCACATCCACATCTACTACTACCACTACCACCACCGTTAGTACCACCACCACATCAACAGCAGGGACAACAAATACAACTGTGCACCCTCCAAGTGATACATTCAAGACCAAAAAGAATGAGTCAGAACAACAGCAAGTAAAGGTTCATCAGGTGCATCAAATCCCGGAAGACATATCAGGTTTGGTGTTGTAATTCCTATGCTTTCCTCCTTTGCTTTGCTATGCAATAAAATAGAGCTGTGTAATCAAATGGCAGATGCATTGCATTTTAAGATATTTCTATTTTCACAAAATGGGTATTACCACCATGCGTATTTCCGTTGCGTTCGCTCGCACCCCAGTGTATTAGTAAATATTACTGTAAACAAAATGACTCCACATTTTCTACTACCATATACCCAATTTCCCATTTGTTAGTTACATTACCCTGTAATAAATGGGAATAATGTCTACCACATAGACACATAGACGTAGAAAGTTGCATTTTGTTTATTGTTATTTTTGGGTTTTATTTACGTTTCACTTTTTTCTGGTTATTTTCGTCAACATTTTTCTTTTGTCTTTCTCTTTGTTTATATTTATAAATTTGTCTGTTGAGGTATATTATTTTCCCAGAGATTGAATCTAATTGAAATAGATGCAATGCGCCCCCTTTTTTCTTGTTACATTTTACTAACAATGCGTGTACGTCTGTTATGTTTTGTATAATCGCAGTAGGAGCTTCTTCACGGGTGACTGAGGACTGGTCTGTGTCTTCCGTGGCTATAGTGGTTACCGCTGTGCTGAGCTCATTCATAGCGATTGTGGTGGTCCTCGTGATAATCTTCACAGCCATGGTGGTTCGCCACAAATTAATAACATTAGTTAAACTGCCAGGGAGTAGCCAAAGCTCCCTCCACTATGGGGGCGCAAGTGTTAGTGTAGTGAATGATGGACTGGGCCCCAGTGTGGAATTTACCACGAGCAGTGACGATTCACCAGCAAAGAATCTTATTAAGAGTACGCAGCTATCGATTGGCAACATTGCTGCCCAAGATTACCACGAACCTGCAATGATGGCCACAAATTTCTCCAGCTTCAAAGGATCCACTTCCACCAGCACAAGTACCTTTCACCGTCGTCGGGGATCCTTTAATAATGGACAGAACCAAATGGCAGAGTTTTACAGCTGCTCGCTAGTGTCAAACTCTACTCCTTCTCATAATCCAGGTTAGATATGCACTATATATATGTACTGTACGCATTACGCACCTTCACATCGACAAACCCCCAAAAAACTTTTACTCGTTGCTCAAAAAACAACATTGTTCAACTTTTTGATTGTATTCATCCTATTCGCATTACAAAAGTACCACAACATGGACATACATTTCAACTTGTTATTATAACTCGAAATAAAACCAAATTAACCGTACTAGAAACAACTTTAGAACACAATGAAATGTGGCAAACAAAATTACAGATTTTACGTATACGCACAATAGAGTATATCATTATTTCCAAGAAAAGAAACTTCTCGTATCAGAAACTTAAACTATGAAAATGTGTTGCTTTCTCGATGAAAGCGATGGAAAAAGTTTTATTTGCATGCCTGAATGACCGATATCACTGGATGATATGGCAAGGTTTACACACAAAAACAGCTATATTTCATGTGTTGTTTGCGATACGAAGACAAAAATGTAAAATATCGAGAGTATCACTATTACAGTTAAGCTAGCAGATACACATATATTATTACGGTCCGATTCAATCGGAATAGTAGCAACTTTCAATCAGCAAGTAAAAGTTTATTGCCGCACTTAAAACCAAAAACTGGCTAAAGTCTCCCTCTTCCGCGCTCACCTGCGTCTATGTGTTTGCAATTGAAAAAGTATTGGTAAATTATATGTGAAAGTAAGAAATTCAAAAGTTTCTTCAATACTTCGCCGTTTGGTTCTTAAGAGCCAAGGGAGATTGAGTTTTGTGGTAAGACATCAAATTCTCAAAATATTTTTCTTTATATAGAATAGGTGGGGACAAAACTTTATATTTATAAATGATGAAAAACATGTACATAAATACTAGCATATATATTTGTTGACGGGCATCTTTTAGCACACTTGCCCCCTTAGCCAAGCCTATTCATCTTATGTAAGTGCCATAACGTTGGAAGATTCCATCACCAAACAGGAGCAATGATGGTGGTTGTTTTTAGTGGATTCAGGGTGGTTGCGGTGATAAAAAGCGGTGGTGTGGTGTGACTCTTTCATGTTAGAGGTGAAAAAACGCATGTTGGCAATCATTCTTTTCATGACAGGAGGACACAAAAATAAAATATAGTACAGTCCCTGTGACACACAAAAACGAAGGATATAAATGCAGAAAGTTGTTTCTAATGAAAACTTTGATGTAGAGTTTCTATAAGTACTTTGTAGTTCCAAATCGTACTCATTTTAAATATCTAATGCGTATTGTACATATGCATATACATATAAGAATGTCTATGAGTATATGTAAGTTTTGGGAAACCGTCTAAATTGTAATAATAGCACACAAAATTACTTAAAGATGTACGTAGGATGTATCTAAAACGTACTCAACTAGTCTGGAGATGTAGGTAATAAAAAGTTTTTCTTCTCACAAAATTCAGGGAAAACTTGGAAAAGTACAAGTGAATAAAGTGGTGTGTGTAATGGCATTGTAGAGTAGTAAGGTGTAGTTGCAAGTTAATGTGTGTATATGAACAGTAAAAATAGTTTTATACTACTTAAAACGAATAATAAAAGTAAGTACAGAGGCAGAAAAGATAAGAGAAAGAAAAACGCGAATGCCCTTTTATGTGTTTGAGCAAAACCAAATATAGTAGTGTAGGTAAACGGAAGTAGCAAATTGAAGGAAAAAGTGAAGTTGAATAACTGTGTGGAAGAGTAGAAAAGATGAAGAATTTTTTACTACTCTTCTCTCAACGAAAAATTCCTTCGCGTAAGTCATTTTCAAGAGGGATAGAGAAAAGGAGATGAAGCGAAGATAAGGGGAAAATAGCAACTTAAGTGTTTTTTCACTTTGAAAAAGACACACGAATAAGTAAATATAAGTACATATCCCGACAGAAAAGGGGCACGTAGCAAAATAGCTACGATAAACAAGAGAATTCATTGGCATGTGTGTGGTAGTGGCGGTGGTTAAGTTTATTATAAACGAGATAATTCATGGATGGGCTAGTGACAATAGTGGAAAATGGGAAAACGCGAGAGAGAGAGAGGAAGTTGTCGTTTGTTTTTGTTCGTCTGGATTCTTTCACGTTTCGCTATGTAAAAGTTCATGACATGTTATTTTGTTCGTATATTGGCTTGGCGAATGTACTTTTATAAATAGAGAAAAAAATTGATGCGTCCTAGTCTAGTCTTTTTGTATAGAGAGGAATTTTCATGTGTACATTTTGAATTTTTCCGGTACTAAGAAAGAAAAATGTTTGTGTTTAAAGAACGGATATGTTATTATATGTTTGTTGTCAGAAAGGAGGATGATGTAAGCTGTGTGTAGTGGCAGTGGCATTCAGCAACTAAAAAGTTCGCACACAACGACACTTGTAAAGAGGAAATGTGTAGAAAAAGTTGAACCGCCATGACCAGACCACGTTCTTTCATCGTTTGCATAATATTCACATGTGTCTCTTTCTCCGGTGCCACTACCGTCATCGCCACTTTTTTTGTGGAGAAAGCCGGGTTATGTTGTAAATATATGAGTGGGCTTGTACACAAGCTTAACTATTTTTTTAGCAGAGAGCAGCTGAATATAATATCAAGTAAAAAATTGAAAATAGGATTGAAATGCAATCAAGCACGCACTCACTTTGTATTTCTTCCATGTATGTGCATTATGTGTACAAAACAACATACATATATCAAAAATAGAGATTCTTTGGAGGAGAATCACTTTCTCCATTTTTCAGACTGTATCAGTTAGATTGGTTTGTTGTGTCAAGTTACTCCTCCGAGTAGAGTACATGTGTGCGTAAGTAAAATTTGCTGTTGAAAGAAAAAAAGGCCTGCAGCAGAAAGAGTGTTTTCTCTACTCTTTCTCTCTATCAATGCTGCTGAATGTCTAAAGAATGTCGTCGTGGGGTCTTTGGTAGAAAAACACTTTGAATGCATTTCTTGAAAGTATTTTGTATTCAGCTGGAGCATTTTTTGGATGAACAAATAATATTTCGTCGTGTATTTTTTCCTTTAAATTTTCCTGGGTGCCTCTCACTCTCTTAAACTTTCTCTCAAGGCATACATGGAAGAGCCCTTTTTTGTGTGTAGCATCGTAAGTTCGCAACTTCTTTTTTCTTGAAAAGTCCCAGTGTATTCGTTGATGACATTGAAGAATATTTCAACTTGTTCTGCTGCTACACTGTATTCATCCAAAAAATAAGAAGTTGCTTCAAACATAATAGAATATAAAATGCACTTTGTGTGGTGCTATAAAAATGTACATACAATATGAAGGGAATGTGCTGAAATAAGCTCATGGATTTCCGTGCACTTTTTTATTTAAGCATAAATATTCGATTGGCTTTAGTCCCCATTTAACGGGTGAATAGGACTAGGATATCTATTAAAGTGGATGAGCAAAGCGAAAAAAGAAGAAGATGCATTTGAAAAATGGCAGCGGTGGTGCTTTTCTCTTGTGAATTGAACAGATACATATATGTTATTTGAGAGAAGCGAAAGATTCTATGAGTCTATGAGGCAAACCATGTGTTTACCATTCATCCATCTACTTCAGTCCGCCTGTCTAATGTCGTACGTGACCCATCCTCTAGTGACACTTTGTCTCTTTCTACCAACAGTAAGCAAACCTCTTCTCGTCCTTATTATTCCACCATCTCGTGCCATCAGTAGTTATATTACTTACTCTATTTACTACAATGTTTCTAAAAACATTGTTTCCTATGCATCTAAAAGTATACACATTTTACACTTTGCAGGGTGTTTTACATGTCGAATACCGACACACTCTCAGTTCATGAACGCATAACATTACGTCGCGTCAAGTCGTATTGTTGTACTATTGCACTACGCATCGGAATCTGTTAGTTTTCTTTTGTCCCATCGTATCGTCACATTTGTCGTTTTTACTCTGTCGTTTGAGTGTTTAGAAAAAACGATACCCTTTTCACGAGAAAAAATCTTTGACAGTGGAGTAAAGGGTCGTAACATCATTTGTTGCCTTTTAGTTGGATTGATGTATTCCCTACGCACTGGTTGTCTGCGAAATTCTAATATGGTATATATGGAATAGTTTTGTTGAATATAATCATTAATATTGTATAGTGAGCGTGGTTGGTAGTACATACAGTGCATTTTGAAGTGTTACCTCATCTTTTATTTCATACCATTACCATTATTACTGGAATAACATTTTTCACTTGAAAGAGGATGGGAAATGCGAGCATGGATCATTATTCATCTTGTGATGCCAATAGAAGGAAAACTTTTCGGTTATCTTTGGTTTTTTGGTTCATTCATAAAAGAAAAGCTTTTCATGTTTTATGTTGTGGTTTCTCAAATAATATTATATGCATGTAGTAGGGAGTAGAAAGATGGGAGAGATGGATGGTTGAACGAGTTGAACATAAAATAATTTTCATATTTGATGTTCACACAATGCGATTGAAATATTGCTTTAGTCTGATTTCCCCAATTTGAATTTGTAAAGGTGGGGTGTTTTAGAGAAAAAGCACTTAGCACTACAGGGAGTCTTACAGAGAGTGAACGAATGCAAGTTCAATTTTACTTTTTCCCGAGATTTGTATAACGGTGTACTCTTCTAATTCAACGCTCATTAAGTATTAACCTTAACACTAGTAAATATACAAGTTTAAGGAAGCAATATCGTCAGAAATAGGTATATAAAAGTAAACCTTGTAAAGTTGTATAATGGGCATGCTTACATCATTCATTAACATTACATTATGGTGTATGCAATACGAGAAATGTATGATTTTCCCCTTTAAATGTATCCTTAAAGACAGAAGTGAAAGGTTAGATGGCGCGGAAAATTAGTGATGATTTTGCATTAAATTTCCCTCATTACATCGAATGTTGTGTGTCTCTGTTTTTTGTTCAGATTCGTGTAATGAGTACGAGTACGTGCTACCAACGGAGTTTGGCAAATTACTTCCACACCACAGCAGCAGCAATCCCAACAGAGTTGTGCCCCCAGAGTCATGCCAGCAGCAAACAACATTGGGAAGAAATCGTGCAATTCACTTAAGATTCCGAGAGCTTGGCCTACCAGAGATTTCTCGACATCGTCTAAACATCCTAAGAAACCTGGGAGAAGGAACTTTTGGCACGGTATGCTCGTCCATGCTATAAACTTTACTGCTAAAGAATTTTTACTACTAGATAGGTATATATAACTTGTTTCCTCGTTTCTGCAACTACACATTTACACTTTTTTGGGAGAGAATATGTACGATTGCATGCCGACTTGGTTGTGTGTGGTACTTACCTATCTATCTATAAAAATGTATTGGTTAAGTGTTATATTCACTTTCACATAACTGTAAAAAAGCGTGGAAGACTGAGAAAGAGAGTAGTAACACACACATAATATCTATTATACGTTATGTCTTACAAGAAGAAGACAAGGACATTGAATTTTTTATGGAATCACTACATCTACGACTACATCTTTTGCCAGAAAACAATTCTCGGATTTGCTCAGAGACTCATGAAATTTTGACAATAATAGGTTTTTGTTGGGGAACTGGAAAAGTGTGGCCCTGCTGACAGGCGTCTCGTAGTCGTCAAACGTATGCTGAGAAATGCCAGCGAAAAAGACAAGTAAGTATATTTTACTTTGGTGCAGGATAAAGAAAGTAGAAACATAAAGACGAGAAGAAAAATAGCAAGAAAAGGAACATGAATTATAAATTTTTTATCATTTCAGCATCATTCCTTCGCTGCTGCAAGTTGTAAGTTTAGTTACGATGTTTTGGTAGTGGTGAAGGAAGAAAGATGTGGAGATGATAAGAAAGAGGACAGGAAGGGTGAAAAGTCCGAACTGCTACTGCCACTTTTTACAGTGCACTAATATTTAATACGCTGTTATCAGAATATTGTTTTGCAGTTGAGCTGATTCAAACCAGAGACATTTCACTCTTTTTCATTTTTTTCATAGAATATGTTCCTTTTTATTCTTTTTAAACTGTTCGAAATTCCTGTCTTTTGAAATAGATGCCTAAGTCTATAATACATTATGAGAGAAATAGACACTTATTCTACTTCACTCGTCGTGTTTTTTTACTTGAATGACTTTAAAAAGGATTGTGGCACAATGAACAAGAAAAATGACTTTTTTCCACACGCAGGTTAGATTTCGTAGAAGAAATCCGTCTGTTGTCCGCGCTGAAGGATCCTAATGTAACTCAAGTCCTGGGGGTGTCTTCCGAAGAGGAACCATGCAGTGTCATTCTAGAATTTTTAGAGATGGGCGATCTCTGTCAGTTCTTGCGACAGAATGATAATAGTCATCCAGCGTATACGGAAAAACTAAGGTAAAAATGGTCGAGGGAACGAAGAGAAAAGAAAGGAATTCATTAAAAAGTTAGAGAAAAAATCAATAGAAATGACTTTTACATTCATTTCTCCTCCCTATGCTTTTCTAATGCATTCTAACCTTCATAAAAAATCCAAAATATTACGCTACTAAAAGAAAGTCTTTTTCTATGAATAGCCTTTCTTTATCACACCACGTGCCCACGGTTTGTCACCGTCATAAAAAATGTAATATTTCATTGTAGTACGTTATGGTTATCTCAGCGGTCATTCTTGGTTAGAAAACAATAGCGTGGAATACAATAGTATGTTTTAATCTTAAAAGTAAATGTACTTATCTATTTATCCCCAATTGTTTTCCTGTCTAGTTTGAGTGATTTGCTCTATATGGCTGGCCAAATTGCAAGTGGAATGAAGTACTTTGAGAGCCGTAACATCGTTCATCGTGATCTCGCTGCGAGGTACAAACAAATGACAAAATGAATTTTTGAAAATTAGCGAGAAACTGACACTTTTGTACACAGAAAAGTTATAGAAATGTCAAGTCAAGACTAGCTATAGTCTCTCTGCCTCTGTGCAAAAACACGTACATAATTTATTTATTTATTTTGGGCAACTTTTCAATTTCCAGGAATTGTGTGGTTGGTCGAGGGCTCACCGTCAAGGTATCTCATTTTGCAAGTGACATGGATGTATACGCGTCGGATTATTATCGACTTGATGGTAAAACGCCTTTCCCTGTGCGGTGGATGGCTTGGGAATCCATATTTCTGGTAAGAGCCAGAGAGTGGAAAATTGACAACACAACTTTTCTTTTTTTCCGTCTCGCTATCAGTATAAACCACACACCACACCTGTGTGTGTGTAGGCGATGGGATGTGAACAAAGCCATTAGTATTTGATGGAAAAGATATGAAGTTATACAATACAACAGTGTGTGTAATGGTAGTACATTACATTTCTATCACATAAAAAACTTTGTTTCGCTTCCAGGGAAAATACTCGACACGAAGTGACGTATGGAGTTTTGGTGTGACGCTGTGGGAGATGCTTTGCTACTGCAGGCATTCGCCATATCATGCCTTGACAAATCAAGATGTCATTACTAACCTTCAGCATTTATCCGTGGATGAGGAAGCAGACTTTTTCGAGTTTCTGGAGAAACCACCTAATTGTCCGCGAGATATCTATCAACTTATTTGTGATACTTGGTGCAGAAATGATGAAGACCGGCCAACCTTCTGGGAAATTCATTGTTTCCTGAGTCGTAAGAACATTACCTTTTGCACTGAAATGATTAACAGAGAGATACCAGCTTATATTGAAGCACATAATCATGCACAGCAATACATTGTTTAGTGGGAAAAATCTATAAAATGTAGAGATTTTACTGTATTTTAGCCTTTTGTGTAGTTATCAATGAATATTTCCTACTGGAATTTTGAGATTTTAGTCATATTTACAACTATTCTGGTACGCGATTCTCGTAATGAATAATCAATTTTATTGTACCAGCCAACACATTTACAACTTATTTAAATTTTATACCTGTCATTTTTTTACATATCAATTTTAAGTTAATCAAGACATGACTGATATTTTACATGAGTTACATATAAAAAATAAATACTTACCTATTGTGGATAAAAGTAAAATAAATGTAAATTATAGTGAATCTATATAATTTAAAAAGTTTTCAGTTCAAATAAAACAGTAACGAACGAAGATGTAAATGCTTAAAAATTAGTACTGAAGTTATCTTTATCTTTTTATACTCTTTAGTTTATCTAATTATAATGTCAGTCCATACGAAACATCTGGTTTCAACTATCTACAAAATAGAAAGGAAGTGAAGCGTGTATGCAACACATCACAATATCCATTAAAATATCACGGCTTAATGAGGACAGCTGAATAATGGTCAGTTGAAGACAAAATGTTCTCAAAAATGTTCGAAATAGGGTCTGTCCGGCAGCTCGTATACTTTGTGTATGTAAGCTAAATATTACACAATGAAAGTAAGTATACAGTGAATTCACAGTAGCTCGTGATGATGCAGTTAGACAGTAAATACAAAAAAATCTTGTGTCTTATTTCATGCATTTATTTTACTTTTCGACAATGGCAGCAGAAGAAGAAAAGTATCGATGGAAATATTAATTTACTACCTTTGCATATATGTCCCTATCGAACCGCGAACAATCCAATGACTAAAATCATACTAAAATAGACTGTTAAAAATTCAATATTGATTTCATCAGAAAGACTCATCCTGGTTCCTGGAGACGTTTCAATCTATAAGGTATATAAATGGCGATGATAATGTATTGGAAGTAGTGAGGTATGCGTGCGTATAACTTTTTATTCTATAACGATGACATTTGGTATGGCAAATTGGGTCTAATTTGATATTGGTTGGTTGGACACTTGACTATTATTGAAACTTTCAAGGAGGTTTCTCATTTTCTCCCTTACTTGTTCTTTTTTCTTCTTTTCTGACAAGACCATTGAAAAGCATCAACCTCTACTCCTGAGTTACTTTTTTACAACAAAAACCAATGGAAATATTCATACATACTTTTCCATTGTATGCATTTCTTCTCTCCATCTTGCATGTGATGTGATGCGATGTTATTCGTGCACGAAACTTTTTCATAGAATAGCTCTATTACTATTCCAATTTCTATTCATCTATCCATCAAAAATTTTCTTTCACCCTTTCCTCCCATTTACAAATAAATGTAGACGACGATGTACTGGCTGGCTACGCACTACGAATTATATGATGCATTATTATTTTTTACAACATTGCACACACTTTTTCATAAAGAGAGTGATCGTGGCAGTCATGAATGTGAAGCCCATTTTTTATTATAAAAGACCAACACTACTAACCCCACACACTTCATCCTAATGGCAGAGGTATACATAAATAAATGGTGTAGTAGATCGCAATGAAAAGGGTTGAGGCGAATTGAATAATCTGTCAAGACTTGGTTTCTACTCCATCGGTGTTGTTCACCTATTGCTTTACATACCAACGCTATACCACCATCCATATCTTCATCGAGGACGACCCATCAAGACGGACGTATATTGATTCATCGCATTGAAATTGAAAGAAGGTTCTTTTGTAAGTGAAATAGTTTTGTTCCTACCAGGCCATCACCCTCCGAACCTCATTATAAACATTTACGTATATTAACATTGCAGAAGTTATCATTATGTCAAAAGTGAAAGGTGAAAAATTGTTTCAACTTTTATTTCCTTTTCCTTGGTCTACAGTAATGTGTTTACTGGATGTGTTACAGTGCTAATCTTTTGGGTCACTCTGTTTTTACAACTAGCTTACGTACTAAAAATCAATCGCATAAAACGCTTGCTTGCTTACACAAACAACGGCAGTTAAATGCTTGCTTGAAAGCAGGACGACATTGTGTTTGACATCGTTTTTCAAAACGCCAAGAGTGACCACAGGAAAAACTGTGGACTGTCAGCCATGTTTTGGCAATTGCCATCCATCTATCTATCTGGCCATAGTAAACGTACACAAGAGTGATGGTGAAGTTAAAGCGTACAACGTAAATTTGATGACATCATTATCCGTTTTATTAAGACATACTACTTTTGTGTGTGATGCTACTGGTACCCGATTAGGTTTCATGGGACAGGGATATCTAATAAACTACAGTAATGGCATGACAAATCTCCTGCGGAAATATCCCCCCAAATTATGGACTGCCATGGGAGGGAATATGCTGTATTAACTATTATTGTGATGACAGTTTATGTCGTTTCAAGTGGAACAGCATATGAAACATTAATCTGTTTTATATGTATGTATGGGCACTGTTGTATATATTTATGGACATATCATTTTGTCTTTTCAGAATTTTTCATTATTTTACAGAAGTCAATACGTGAACATTTAGCTTGCTGGACTAGACAATAAATTTTCGTAATTGCGGATATGAACATTAACTCATGTATGTATACTATTTGTATGTATGTGTAATTTATATAGTTAAGGTTTTTATGAATTTCTCTCCTGAGAGGTTCATTGAAGCTAATGTAATGAAAAACGACAATTTTTAGTTAAATCATACCAGAATGGAAAAAATCTAACTGTACATTCACTCGATTCGACATACCATTTGCTAAGCCAGCTTTTAGCTTATGTATATTACCCTGCTGACTTGCAATTTCCCGTTTTCATACCACCCAAATAGCTAGTTTTAATAGAGCAATCATCCTCCTGAAATGGTAGGCGATATCCAGGTTAATGTCATCAAACTGGATCGTTAGTAAGAAATAGTACTGAGAGAGAAAAAACACGTTAGTTCTTACATTTCACTAGCACCAATAGTGGCACTTGAAGAGAAGTTGGTTTGAAGATAAAATATTGAAGAGTGCGCAGATTATATGTACTTACGTCACATAGTACTAAAGTACTTGGAAAAGTCAAACATTTTTTTGCCATTAGCATTGTAATTATAGGAAGAAAACGGAAATCGTTTGGAGAAGCACATGCGAAGAAGAGGGTGCTAATACTCCCGCGTAAGTAAAGCAGTGCTGGCAAGCAGGGCAATAACTCCTTTAATTCTACTCGGTCTACATCTACCTTCATCTCGTTAAAACTTCATTTGACAGGAGACATTGAGTGATCCATTCACTATCATCTTTTTTCCTTGATGTTGATGTGATGAAGTACTGAAAAGAGTAAAAATTTACACGTGGCAAATAGCAATACGACTTGGCTGCTATACTTCTCAAGTTCGTTTTGACCTAAAAATCTGCATTAATTTCTATTCAGCATGAATACCCACATTACATCTGTTACAGCATTGAAGACAAGATGTAATTAGGTAGTACTGGTAAAAGGATTGATTAGCCATTTTCCTTCTAGTCCTACAGTGTAGTTTATTGGAAAGAAAGTTGGAACTTTAAAAAAGGCGGTTAATGCTTCTGTCGAATCATTTTATGAACAAAAAGTAAAAAGTTTATTCTAGAGATTAACTTTTCAAACTTGACTTGCATTTATTGACTTGAAGATTTGAATTTTTAAAATATCTCTATATAACATGCACTCAATACATGACATTCATCGTTTAAAATGCATAAAAATATATCTTCCATTTTTACTTTTGTAAGCCAAGTTATTTGCCTGATGAATCCGCGCCACTTAACTTTGATCAATGTTTTTTTTTTCAAATTCCACAAATTCAGCAACTTTTTCTACTTTTCTTCAAGTTGAAAAGGAAGTTCACTCTCACTCTCCAGTTTTCATTTTTCATTACTACTGCTGTTATCAGAAAACTGGCAGTCAAAAAAAGTTGTCGAGTAGTAAGGAAGAGTAGTGGTAGAAATAGATGGTGGCTTTGTAGCATATTTTCTAGTTCTCATTCTGACTGAAACGTAAACGAGCTGTTCTCCAGATGGATTATGCAAAGTGAGTTGCATTACGTTTTTCTTACATTTCAACTGAATTTTGAGATAGTCAAATAAGAAAGTATTTTGTTGAATGAGATGAGTTTCTTCGGGATGTCTGTGAATGTAAAGATCTCAACACACCCCTTTACCCAACCATCCCTTTAGCCTGTTATATATAATATAGAAGATGTTCTTCAGCACTAGCCGCAGAATACAATATTCTACATTTTCTTATATACACCACCACCTACCCTACAAGAACATAATTTTTAGTATTACAAGAAAGTAAATTAGGAAACACGAGCTGGCTTATTCCGTAACGTCAAACTCAGGAAATATTTTTAAGTAAGATATTACTCAAGTTATGCCTTTGCGACTACAACCCTTATGAAAAAATAAATATATATTCCCTTACGTGCACTAATACAATCACCATTACAGCATAATTTAAAAATACAAACTGCATTTTGGTGCAAATACTAGGAAGAGCCAACAGATCAAGTAAGTGCTCAGCTCTAGAAACATACTACTCAGCAACGACAACTTCATTTCGGTTTACGTTTTTTATGAAAACCAGTAAAGCCAAAGCCACAGAAAACTAGACAGAAACAGGAAATATAGAAAAAGGGAAATCGATTAAGGGGAAAGTCTTAAGGAAAATGGGTAGAAAATATTGCAACATAACGGTACGTAAGCTAGTAGTGGTGGTGGGTATTAGTACAATAAGATATTTAAGAGATATATGTACTGCATATAAAAGTCTTTTATCCGGATATTTTATTCATATTAAAACGAACAGTTTTTTTCTAGGGTAAAAACTCATGAAAAAAGGAAATTGATATCGAAATCCATTTTCTCTCCTTCCACTTCATAATGCAAGATGTTGCCACACACAGGAAAAAAGATACGAAAGAAGCAGACGAAATTTCCATAAAACTGTTTGTTTTCTTTATTCCTCCCTCTGCTCTAAATCTGCTGAACTTGGTCATATCATGTAGTGCTTTATATATACATGTAAAAAGTGCGTAAGACACACGTTCCACCAACAAATAAAAACATTTTGGATACGAAGGGGTTGCATGCACTCATGTTTCGAAATACAAAATTCATTTTTTGTTCATACCTGCACGCTTCTTACAAACATACGTACATCCAGAAAAAACTTTACTAATCGGTTTATGATTCTCCATCATGCATACAATATTATTTGGGATATTGCAATAGTGCACAATAGTGCAGTTACCCCGAGGAGTAAAACATGGAGCGGAGGTTTATTACGGGCAATAAATACCTCAGTTGGATATCATAAACAAACTATGCTTATCGTTGAAACTTGATCTTCATTAAAGTTAACCAAAACATCCGACATAAAAAAGTGCGTAAAGCAGAGGTCGTAACTGAAACGTAAGTCATGCTGCTGCAGCTTAACATATGTACTAATCGTAAGTGAATATATATTGTCGTATACCAAGAATTTTTTCGCGTAATATATTTAGCCCGTCGACTGCATTACTTTCTAGAAGACGGACCAATGAAATACGTGTACATGCTGGACGATAAATTCTGACAAACATACAATATATACAACAGCAGTCGTGCAACAACTTTAAGGAAATTCACGTAAACCATTTTCTATATCGCATGCAAGTACACATCATAAACTTTAAATACGTCAAGGCCAAGGATAAAAAAGTGAAAACAACAACAAATTCATCTCACGTCCTTCTATCAGACGCACTCCCAAAAATTGTGCACAGAAAACTGAAACTTATGAAGAGAAAGAGAGAAAAAGATTAAAGGAAAAGTGCATCAAAAAATGGCACCAGTGGCATGTAATGTATGTACCTATGCACTAGAACCATGCATCATGTGTACATATTTTTTAGAATGATCATGCACAAAAAATAATTCTTATCCTCAAATACAAATTGTAATAGTTGTATGTACAAAGCTCTAGCATCTTTCTTTTTAGGTATTTCTCCCTTCTGATTTTTCAGACGTCCTTGCTTCTTCGGCTTGGCTGGTGACGTGATGGTGGTGAACTCACAATTCTTTTGATTACCTCTCCGGCTAACTTTTTGACTTGTCAACTGCAAACATATCAATGTTGACTTGAGTGAGTGAGTAAACTCATAACAAAAACCGGGAAGGACACACAACGCAGACACATGTCATAGTGCTTCTGCTGGATAAACAACGCGTCATACATAAATATAGGGAAAAGTTAAAGAAAGCGAGAAATGGGAGAAAGGAGAAAAAAGAAAGAAAGAAGAAATGAAGCCAACGGAATCTATTCACAGACTGCTGAATTTGATGACGGGACGATGACTGCTGCACTGCTTCAAGCAGCGTATGGGACCAGAAGAAATAAGACGATGATACCAGAAAGAAGGTTGACTTGACTTGGACTTCTCTTTTTTCTTTGTAGCCCCAGAGTGATAAGAAGACAACCAACCCTTGTTTTTTGCCCTCAGTCAAAATAGAAGAGAAGTAGTGTGCTCATTCGTGTATATATACTTCATAATAACAAAAACACATTATATAAAGCAATTTTGAGGGAAACCCTAATAGTAATATAAAGAGGACATCAAAATATAATATCATTTTGTTGAACAGAGAGGACAGAGGGAGAAGAGAGGAATATTATTTTGACATGAGATTTGATATATATGAAAATAAACTACATTGGTTTTCCATAAGTGTGTGTACTCTTTATAGAATTATTGTAAAGCAAAAGGAGTAGAAAGAGGTCGACGAATAAAAAGTACAAGAAATTCCATAACTTGGTTAATATTCTACCCTTCTTCTTTGGGTTTTCTTTTTATAATGTACGTGTGATACGCATTGCATTACACTTTTGGAATCATTCAACTGTTTACTTCTTATTTTGCTTTTCTCTTTTGTAAGTTTCCCCAAGTAAAAAATATAAGTCCCTTTGCATAAATATGTATTCTTTTAAGTTTCTTCTTGGTAGTACAAATGGAATTCAAAGCATGAAGTATTAAATGATGAGAAGAGTGCGTATACTCTATGCTAAAGTAATAATAATGTCATCTTGTATGTGGGTGCTTGTGTATCATTCATATCGTTGTTCTGTCTGAAGGAGAGCTACATGAAGAAGAGCAAGAGGGTAATATGGTAATAGATACTTGAAAGAAATGAAAGGAAAATCAAGAAGGGTAAGTTGGAAATAAGTATGTTTCTAGTATTTTTATATGCGAGTCGTGTCGTGTCACACTATAAGTCATATTAGTAGTGAAGAGAAAATAAAAAGAAAACAAAGTTAAGATTTTTTCTCCCTTTGCTTTCTTTCATCCTTTAAAGTTTGGAAAGAAATGGGTGCATTTAATGTATTCAAAATGCTTTCTTGTATTATACTCTGTTAATAAAAATGAGGACAGGGTCGACTGGGGAGTATGCTCTTGATCATCATTATTCTGAAGATCACTTCAGCCGCAAAAAATAATTTAAATATCTGACTTTTGAAAGAAAAAAATATTTTTAAAAGGGTAGTTCTTCAAACATAGTCTCTAAACTCTAAATCTGAAATCTTGTCTGGTATGTACTCATAATATGCAATTAAACTTCATTTGAAAAATAAGATATCTTATATGCAATTATTTGAAATGTGCATTGCTGTTTAAAATTCGACAGTATATTTAAAATACTTGATTATATTTTATAAATTAAGTTTCGAAAAACACTTAATTAAAATCTTTCCCAGTCCCTTTACTTCGAGTAAAAATCTATGAAGTAGTAAATGACTTAAACTTTGTAATATTTATGAAAACCGTTGTCTACTAAATGCATCGTCCATGTCGAATCTAAAATATAATCAAATACAATACAGTGCACCAAGCTTGATTTTTCAACACTTTATAGGATTCCAATTGAATCATCTATTCCATGACACGCCATGACGCAGATGTTGCAATGTCACCTGTCACAAAATCTTGATTTCGAAGGACAAGAGAAATAAGTTCTAAAAACATCTCACCGGAGCATTCGAGGGGAGGGGTTGTCTAAAAAATTGTTTTTACATTTTAGGATTAAGATAAAGCTAGCTGAACCCAAACAAATAATGGCCAATAGCAAAATAATGTTTCAGTACCAGCAGCAAAGAAGCTTATGAGGGAGCATGGATTTACGCCAGACTGAATTTCAATCACGGATGGAAAAATGAAATAGACGTTATTCAATATTGAATCTCACATTAGAACAGGTACATAGCTGAGCAACGCTCGTTGGAAGGTTCCCCAGAGTTAAAACAAAATGACAAAAGTTCTTGTACAAACCGTAGTTTTTCCCTTGTTTTTGAAGGCGACATAAGACACTTGATACTTTAAGCGGTTTAATACGAAATACAAACAAGCATATTTTTAATTTTGAAACAAGGGCTTCAGTTTTAAAACTAATACATTAGATAAGTCGCATCTGTTAAACTATCATATGTATGTTTTCGTTGTAAGGCTATTTGGTTGCTGAGTATAGTTTGAGAGTTTTCATTACATGAGCAAGAATCCAGAAATTATGATCTATTAGCACAAACTGAACTGCTTTACAAAGGAATACTACATGCCTCTTTCTGCTCATTTTCTTGTTCTTTCACTTTTCATCTCATCTGTACTATTTAATAAACCTACCGTTGTGAGAAATTGGAGTCTTTATTATAATAATTTTACAAGATTACAGCAGCATGGTCCTATTTCAGTTTCTTTCATCTGTTTTTATTCAACAAAAACAATTTGTACATACTTTCTCACATAACTCATTTCTTACCTTAAAAACTGTACAAAATTACCGCACCTATATACACGGCAGACGGCAGTATGCAGTTTACCAAAACCCATAAAGGTAAAACAGAACTTTTAAAGAAAGCAACAAATAACGTGGAGATTTTTAATAATGTAAATTACTAGAAAGGTACATTTTCTTTGAGTTCCCCATATAAACTTTATAGATTACATTTGATAGTCACAATAAGCCAATGAATAAACTTTTATGAAATAAGTTGCATACTGTTACAAAAAGCAAAGAGAAAAGGGGGAAACCAAATCCTTTATAAAAATATAAATAGAATGTAAAGAAATACATGACAGCGTATTGCTCAAAAACAACACTTGGTGTGGGTGCATGGTGCATCTGATCTGAATTCAACTGAACGTGTAAGTATTTCATAACAACGAAAGCGGAAAGGGGTTGGTTTGACTGGTTGTTTTCCATTTTCCAAGATTCATTGATTCAAAGGGTCGAACTTGAAACATAACACCTGATGCCAAAGTGTGTAAGTGAAATATATTCTTTTGCTGGCTACACATCTTAACCAGTCGGAAACTAAACGGGAGAAAGCTGGTCTTTATTATTATTAAGAGAAGCAGCAGCTTCCAACCAAGCTTTCGCTGCAAATATGTATTCATTGAAATTACCCCAAGTTTACCTTTTCCTTTTTTAGTACATAAACTAGTTAAGGAAAGCTTCGTGTTGTACAATCTCATGCCACTGAAAATACAAACAATGTATGTACGTTTTCTCTTAGTTTATGAG
Organism: Entomobrya multifasciata; assembly: GCA_034693345.1. Lineage (NCBI taxonomy): Eukaryota > Metazoa > Arthropoda > Collembola > Entomobryomorpha > Entomobryidae > Entomobrya > Entomobrya multifasciata. The sequence goes on along the minus strand of JAQFXM010000761.1, from coordinate 10,716 downwards.
CATGTCTACTTCTACACCATTTTTGTGTACAATATTTTCATACAAATAACATGCAGCAAGAGAAATGAATATTAGATATTATGTTCATTTTTTACAATGGCGAAATGTACCCATCTAATAGAAGTGCTCTTGAATGTTTTCATGTAGCATTTCTTTGCTATACTAAATCAGCCCATTGTGTACATTTCATTCATTCATTTTCACTGTCCAATCTACTCGTAGTAGCTCAGCCTGGTGGTTGTCTTTTCTCCTCATCCTCTTCCCGTAAGGCTTATTTTTTCGTGGACGACAGAGTGATGGGAATTTCCCCCGTTTGGTACGGTGAAAAATGGCTCCCGTGAGATTTAAACCGAATCCCACCACCACCATCACACACATGGAAAAGGTAGATTTTTACAATGTATACATATGTATGCTATACATCTAACTCGAGGAGAAACGATAACTAAAAATATTTCATTTGAAAAAGAGCAAAGGCAAAAACATATTGCTAGTTAACTCACTCAGTTTTATAAAAGATAATGTTTGCTCTATATTGCGTGAGGATGCATTTTATCTCATTTTTCTTCTCTGTTTTTATAATAGGCAAGTGAAACAGGTATATATACGTTACTTACGCGTGTTTAGGTGTAAAACACAGCTTATGAAAATATCGCGTGTACACTTCGTTTTCGTTGGCTGGTCATTTGTCAGTGTGAACTATTTTGGGTGAACTAAAGCTTCCCACATTATATGCAAAGGTATGTATGAACTTTGTGCTAGATTGCCCTACAACATCCACCTTAATTTTTTGAATGAATAGAATTAAAAATGTGTGTATTAACCAGAAGATTTTTTGAAGCATAAAAACACAAATGACGCTGCCGTGTCGTGTCGTGATAACAAAATTTAACAGTATCTTTCATTTAAACTAACATTTTTGGTTCCCATTTTAGTACCACCAGAATGCTTTCATTACCGAAAAAAGTGAAAGCATGTTGTTGTTCTAATGCTGAAGCATACATAGTCTGTTGGTTTGAAAGTGCACACATATTCCAGAGGTCTGCTTTCACATGTCTAAATTATGACTGTCGTTTCTGGAGTACCACGTTCATAAATTTAATGAAATTTACGTAGAAATGTCGAAAATGTAGTGCGTTTCACTTCATTAGAAAGAAAAAACATGTAATCATTATTATGAGTATTTTATCTTCGTAATTATTAACCTGGTATAAATACACTTAAAAAGACGACCGACTCTGTGAAAGTACTAAAATAACACGCACAGTCACAGCTGCCATTTTAGTATTCGAAGCATCCATACTTTTTATAAATCGTATTTACTGGAATTCTCTATCCATACTATTTAATGTGCGTTTCTAGGTGTGGAAATTACGCCTATCATTATGATCAAGTGTGGAACGAGAGCCGTCAGTTCGGTTGCTGAATGATGAAACGACTTGGAAGATGTAATTAAATGGTGGAGAATATCTCCAGAAAACGGAAAACGAAGTGGCAAACTAATAATTTGAGAGTAGTCAAAGCACGTAGTTAAACTTTATTAAGACAGCTATTGCATATCTTTTGCATCCGTTGTCGTCGCGTTCCCTTTTCTTTCCAATTAGTAATGTGCACCATGTACTTTTAGGTCGAATTCAAAAATTCGATATCTCAACTCAACAATTTGAATTGCAACAAGAAAGTTCTTTCTTAACTGTCGCATCCACACAAACAGTTTTACTTTAGAAAGACGTAAGTTTCGTCTCAACACCAAAAAATGCTCTTTGTTACATCGGAGAAATTTGATTTCCCGTATAAACGGTGGTTGTAAGTATGGTGGTGAAGCGAAGTAATATAATACTGAAGTCATCACTAACATCATGGTTATTACTAGCCAGCAGCCACACACAAACTATCATGTAAAAAGACCTATCAAGGAACCGACCGAACTCTAACTAGAGGTGTGACTATCGCTATTTTATGATTTTACCAAATTGTGTTGCAGTACATTTTAGACAAAACAAGACAAAACTTTTTCTATGTGTGTACCTCAGTATCAAAATGTATCGCTTCTAGACATTTAAAGTAACACTAAATACAAGGCTTATATGCATTTCATGTATAAAAGTGAAGAAAATTGGTTGTTTCTCCTACTATCACTTCTCAGAAACTTTTAAGAACACGTTGTATCACAAACTGGAGACCAAGCAAGTAGTGGTGTGGCAATGGGGTTGAACAAGGGTAAATTGTTCTTCTGTGCTCACTCCTCCTCATTACATTTAATGACATAAAACCGAAAACGATATGAACTTGATGACGAAGACTCAAATTGAAATTCAACGTGTATAATAGCTGCTGCACATGATGCCCTGTTTGTCTCATCTGTCTACCACCTCCCTTCCCGCATAACTATTGCGTAAACAATGGTCGATAAAATGGAATGTAAAAAGTAAACTTGTGTAGAATGGTTGATTTTGGTTGGTTGCTGGGTGTTTTCTGGAGACAATCAATTTAACGTCATAAAACTGGATAATCATTAAAAGCCACACTCCTGTAAATCGTTTTTATTTTTATTTACCTTTTACCATCACGTTGGGTTGAGATTAGCTTTTACTGAACAAATAAAAATGACATGTTTCGCATTGATTTAATACAGTCAACATTGGCTTTGTTCGTTCGTTCGTTTAATTTGTATATTGAGTACACATGCAGAAGGCGAAAATGTAAGATAGCAAATGTAACAGGATGGTGTTATCTTCGCATCTCACTTTGCAGTTTGACAGAAATCCAGCCATGCCATTGTTCCAAAAATAACTTTTTGTTTACTTTGTCATAAACTGAAGAATAAAAAGCTGTCATTTACAAGATTAATCTTTGTTCATTTACATATCTACATTAATGATGTATGCATGGTGTGGTTCTTAAAGTAATTTGCACTACGTGCTTGAGTTTTTAGTATATTTTGTTGTAAAATCGACGTATTTTACTACTTTTAAAGAGTCCCTTTGTAAATAATTGTAGTTGAAGAATAAATGTACTGCAGATGAAAAAATGATACAGCACGCTTCGCTCGATGAGAGTAAAATAAAAAATGATTTATAGTTTATCAGAAAATCACGTTACGCAGATTAACAAATTTTTATTCCGTCACAAGTCAAAAATACATTTCCACATATTTTAATTTATCATGCACGCATGTTTGATTGATTACCCTAAATACCAAAACTGTATAACCATTACCATTACTATTATTAAACATACGCCTCCACCGGATTCCTACCTTGAGCTCGTTGTTAATTTTCTCGATTGTTACATGAATGAATGACGAAAATATTTGGCAGATAAGATATAAAAGTAAATCACATTCATACTTAATCGTTTGAAGCTTATCAAGGATGTGTTATCAATACACTCATCCTGAGTTTTTATAATTCACTTAAAAAATCGCACATCCAGCGGAAACGGATGTAGTAAATTTTCATCATGTCTATTTGTTATTATTTTACATATCTGTTTATACTTTCGATTGTGAAGTGTGGGCAATCTGGAACACATCCTGAGATATACTTATTCGATGGCGGTGATGGTAGATATCATCCAGCCATTGTTAACCCAGAAGAGTTAAACACAAGATGGTTTTTCTTTGGCGGCTCTGGATCTCAAGAAAAGGAAAAGAACATTCATTTTTTATTATATACAAGGTGAGAATGACTTCCTGAAACTGAAAATCATTAAAAACCAAATTTTATGTAGCATTCCATTTGAATTTAAAGAGAAAGCAAAAATTCAGAGGAATTAGTTATCGGAGACGCGAATCGCTTACTAGAATCTAAATTCAACAAGACTTTACCCACAAAAATTATAATTCATGGGTTCACTAACAGCGATAGCCATGGATTTCCTCCAGCTGCCAGAAAAGGTAGTATCCAGTTACGTTGTGGTTTTTTAGTAAGATGGGTACCATTATTGCTTTAAGTTTGTTGATATCATTGTAGTGTTCCTGAACAACAACAACGCGCCACCTGTCAATCTTATCATTGTTGATTGGGGAAAGCTAGCCCTAGCGCCATGGTACAATGATGCTGCAAAAAATACCCACTTGGTTGGAGTGAAAGTGGCAAGATTTATTGAGTTCCTCGTGGCGCAAGGAGTTTTATCTGATCAAATACACGTTATCGGTCACAGCTTGGGTTCTCATGTTGCAGGGTTTGCTGGCTCGAATTTGAATAACATGACCCTATCTAGAATTACAGGTATGCATACGTGTGCAGAGTGCACCCCAAGATTTCTTTACCATTTTAAACTTCGACCGAATTCATCTTTGATATACATACCCACTTGATTGAGTGCCTTGCACAGAAAACGTGATTTTCTTGTTTGCTGCGATGCCTTTTTCTTTTTTTTATATAATTTTAACTTGTCGCTATTAAGAACACAGAGAATGGAAGTGTGTATACAGTATACATTACATTATATGCGTTATGCAAATGTCATTGTCATCACGTTTATCCTTGTCAACGCTCATAGCTTTAGATCCTGCTTTGCCACTGTTTGGAGATGCCAGCGATGAAAATCGTATTGATCCTTCGGATGCTGAATATGTCGACGTAATTCACACTTCAGGAGGAGAGTCTTCTAGAATTAAAGCAAGTACGATAAATGGAACTACATCAGAAAGTCCAAGAGCATTGGCATTTATTGAACGAAGAGGCCACGCAGATTTCTACGTGAATGGGGGTAGAAACCAACCGGGTTGTGGGATAGATTTTTTCGGTATATTAATTTTATGATATGCAGAGGGATGATAAAATGAATATGATATGAAATTTTCGTATAATTTATGATACACACACATTAATATGCGCTGATTTTGTAGGTGCCTGCAGCCACGTGAGGGCTTATGAATATTACTTGGAATCTGTAGTACGTCCAAAGGGGTTTCTTTCATGTAAATGTGAGAGTTGGGATGACTATCAAGATGACAACTGTACTTGTTCTACTGTTGCGTATTTGGGCGAAGCATGCACTTCCAGGTTGGTTGGTTTTTGATTCACCATGTCATAAACAGCTCATTTTATTTTATTAAAATCATCTCCTTGAATAATCCTTAATTATTGCAGTGTAATCATTTTGTTCATTCTCGTCTCTTTGATTTCAGTTCAAAGGGAACATTCTTTCTTCGTACCAGATCAAAGAGTCCCTACGCTATGGCCGATAGCGCATCTTAGCAAAGTGAAACAGGAATCATGCACAACAAAGATTTTTCTTTCGAGCTTACCCACGCATGAAATTAGTTTGTTTATTAATATTTAATTGCTTTTATTTACCACAATAGATTCAATATTGCATGTAATGTTTTATTAAATTACATGTTAATTCGTCCGCAAATGTATTTATGTACATAACAATTTACAAAAGCTACTTTATATACAAAGGGTTACATTTTAATATATTTAAGTGTATTTTATATGGTCACATATATATTAATTTATACTTCATGTGATGTAAGTTTACTCCTGACGCTAATTAATTATGCAAACGTTGTTGTACAAATAGTATTGTGTTTACTTAAAAGCTAACATAGCATATATGCCCACATGTTGTTTTAACAAATTTCTAAAATTAATGTTCTAAGTATTTATTTATGGCTCCAGAACTGCTTGCATCAGTCTTCCAAGTCTAATCTTTTAAGTAGAATAAGTAATAAATCTTATGCCATCAAGATACATACATAACATATAAATACTGCTACAGTCATACTAATTTACATTGTCACTTGAACACTAGATTTCATTTCAAACTTGATTCGCGTTCGTAATACAAAAAACATCTCGCTTTATTTCGTGTGTTAACTAAATTAGGTAAAACAGATCATCATCTTTTTCATTCTATATTTATACAATATAATGTTCAACTAAAGAAGAGGAACCGGATGGTCCCGTTATGGAAGCAGCAGCGGTCGCAGTTGCTCTGCTGCCGACTCCCAAACTCAAATGTGGTGTAAACTGAAGATTTTTCCTCGTAAGGAATGAATGGATTTCCCAAAATGTTGGTCTGTCTTCGTCATTCCTTCGCCATGTATCACACATAAGCTGATAAACATCTCGGGGACAGTTATGGGGCTTGCTGAGAGGTTCAAACAGATCCGATTCCTCTAAAACAGATAGGCGGCGTAAGTTATGTATCACTTCTTGGTTGCTCATCGTCGGATAGGGTGAGTGTCGCGAGTAGGAAAATATTTCCCATAAAGTCACGCCAAAAGACCAGATATCGCTCTTTGTTGAGTATTTTCCCTGAAAACAGAATAAAAGGCGCATTGTCATCAGATCAGAAACATATGCAGACAGACTGCAAAAAGCAATATTTTCGTCAAAAGGGTACTTGTTTCCGCTCAATGAGTAAAAAGTATAGTGGTGTTGTTTCTTCTTACCATAAAAAGTGACTCCCAAGCCATCCATCGAATTGGAAGTGGCATCTTTCCATCAAGTCGATAGTAGTCACAAGAGTACAGATCAGTATCAGTAGCAAAATGTGAGATTTTCACAACGAGTCCCTTTCCAACCACACAATTTCTGAAACATTTAAATAAGCGTTTATTCATAATCCATACACCATTTCATTAGAACTGTGATAATTTATTAGATTGCACTGAAAAGTTATGAATGAATAGATTATACAATCTCATGAAATAACTTGTGTGCAATTTCGTGTCATTAATATGAATGTTGTATTATTCATCTTTGTAAAATAATAGTATGTACCTTGTCGCCAAATCTCGATGCACAATATTTCTTGCTTCAAGAAACTTCATCCCGCTTGCAATCTGACTGCTGATATGAACAAGGTTACTCATACTGAAAGCAAACAGTAACAAAGTAGTTTAGACATCGTATCCATCATCCCTTTCATTTCAAACGTATTCATTGATACATGCATAAATACTTTGGTGGGTGAAGAAATACAAGAAGGTTCTCATTCTTTTAAAAACATGTTAAAGTTGAAATTGAACTAACCTCAGTTTCTTGCTTGAAGAAGGTAACAACGTGTCGTTTTGTCTTAAGAACTGGCAAAGATCACCAAGCTCCAGGAATTCTAGAACGACACTGTGAGGCTCGCTTTCACAGCATACACCAAGCACATGGGTGACATTTGGGTCCGTCAAGGATGAAAGAAGACGAACCTCTTCCAAAAAATCCATCCTTTTTAAGAAGAACAAGAAAGATCAAATAATCAATAACAAATAGACGTGTACAGATGTACTCACCAAAATGTCCACTTTATCTTTCTTTGGTAGTATGACATGACGGTATCATTTACCTTACTTGTAGAAATACTTCATCCAAACGCACATTCAAATGAGTACTGGCGTATGTAATAAATACAATACAAAGATATAATACACTACACTTACTTGTCCTTTTCGTTGGCACTTTTTAGGAGTTGTTTTACAGCGACCAAGTTCTTTCCTTTAGTTCCATTCTCAAGTTCCCCGATGTACACCTAATGAATGAAAAGCAGAAATATAAGCACATAAATTAAACGAAACCCATTTCTCATTCATTCTTCTAGTTTTATGTAACGAATCGCTGATCAAAATGTTTCGTTCAGTAAATATATATGGTTTAAAAGGAGAAAACTGACTGCTACTTATTAGTTAAGTACAGGCTAAACCATCTCACTTTAAAAGATATGTTTTTCTTTAAAAGGATTAAATTAGCTAAATAATGAGCTTACAGTTCCAAAAGCACCATTCCCAAGTTTTCTTAGCATCCGCAGACGATGCTTGGGAATTTCGGGTACGCCCAACTCACGAAATCTCTGTTTCACATTGCTGTTGATGGTACTACTCCGACCGCTGTTCATCCGACTCATGGTTGCTGGTGAATTGGGGATGGATTTCAACGGGCTTAATTGATTAGGCAATAGTTTACCAAGTTCATTTGGAACGGCATACTCGTACTCGTTGGCTGAATCTGTCAGTAATTTAATTTAATTAGGACAGATTTTCTTAAATGTGGGCATTTTATTGACATAGATTTTCTCCTTAATGTAATGTTTCTTATGTAACATTCCTTATTGATTCAAAATTACTTTTTAATATAATAAGAAGAAAAGCATTAATTTTAAGTGTCTCACGATGAGTATGTGAGAATGTATGTATTTTTTCATTAGTGAATGCCATTAAGGTGTAGTAAATTTACCGTGTGCAGACGCTGGATTTGGATTAGATACCAAAGTGCAGCTGTAGTACTGAGTTAAGCTTCCCTTCCCAGAGACATTCACTCCAGAGTCAGAGCTATTTTCGATGACTGTGCTCATGGCATTGCCATTTCCAGGAAAGTCGGGATACTGCGGCTCGACAAATGGCTCCTGGTACTCCACATTAGTGGGAATCTTGGCTTTTCGAATGTCTTCAGGTGTGGCGTACCCAAATTCCAAGTGATGATGCTCGCCATAGTGTAATGGCATCCCATTACGGGAGCCTGGGATCTCTCCGCGAGATTTCATTTTTTGCCGAAACACCATCGCCGTCAGGATAAGGAGCAGCACGAGAATGATTGCGACGAATGAGCTTATTACGGCCGTAATAACAATTGTTACAGAGCTCCATTCCTCATGCAAAGTTGGCGTCTGGCCAATAATCATATGATCTAAAAAGCATCATAAATCAATACACTTAATATGCTGGAAATATATGGTCTGTAAGCATTCTGTTTATGTACAACATTATAATTATGAAGAGCGTGTATATAATTTCAAGCAATTTTCTTTAAACATAATGATATGACGGAACAACGACACATAACAGCACACTCCTCTTCTCTCCATATTTACATTATGATAAGCGTGCTACAAACTTTGCTAAAAATTCATATTTCACATAAAAAACAGGGCATTACTTATCATTTCCTGGGGAATTCTGTTTCCTCCAGAATTGCTTTCGGAAGCATCACTCTGCGATTGTGGAGGCACATCCTCAATGGGAGTTGCGGTTGCTAATAATGTTGGCTGCTGTTGTGCTTGTATGACTTCCTCCGTGAAATTACCCATTGCCGGCTCTTTTGGAAGTGGAGAAATACATTGGAAAAATAAACGTTAACGGTCAGTGAACTTGTTATAAGATTTTTTAAAGGGAAAAATGTACAGGAATGTGGGCAAAGTTAACATTAAAGTAGACTAAGGAAATGTTCACTTCGCCCCCAACATCTTCACTTGATTCGTGACTTTTAATCTCTCATTTCTAATTCGCACTTACGGGAGTCAAAAGTGACTTCACTTATGAGGATCCATTTTGTTGCCCAAAATAACTCAATTTTTACATATTGCCCAACACGTTGAGGGATTCTTATTGGAATGTATGCTGGATCCTCGAATATGCAGTCTTCCTTGTGTTTGTAAACGATTGGATCCCTGTGATAATGCTTGCCTCCAATGCTGAAGTAAATCCGCGCTTCGGAAAATATCTTTGATTTAGCAAAGAAAACACATAAAGTTAATAGGGTTTACAACTATCATAAACTGGTTCTCCACTTTCAAGAAAAATATTGCATGATTTATGTTGTAATGATTTGAATTTTCAAATTCTTGAAATCTCAATTATTTGTAAAAACACGTAGTACGTTAATGTAGGAAACTTTTATTGTTTTATAATAGCACGAGAAACATTTTATTTTCAAGCATATTTGCCCTCATCTTATTTCAGTTATGAGTCATGGTTAAGAAGTATAGTTTGCTGGCCACAACGGGCCCAACGAACGCAACGTCTCGAAGAGTTACAACTTGTGAATTTGCTGGTATGGGGAAAGATAAGCGTAATAAAATCAAGGGGAACAAAAAAGTTTGGCCAAAGCAAGCTCGTAAAAATATCGAAATACTGACATTTATGCGGATTTTATTGTGCTGTGTAACCAACTTAGTAAATATTTATTTAGACTCGGCTGGTGTACGAGTATGTATGTATATTTGTAATGCAATGTGACAGTATATAGAATGGAAGACCATTTATTTTGTGAATGTTCTTGTCTAGAAAATGGATATTTAGTTGCCTGACTGTTCAAGATAAATAGAAAGTAACTTGCTTTAGATGAAGGCTTTCTTAAGAATAGGTGTATTTCCTTACTGGTGTTGGTTAGAAGAATACGGGAAACAAATGTGAAATCTAATTATGAATGAGTTCGTAGCCAGACTCGTCAGGTTAGCCCTTTTCTCTACAAACCTTGTATTTCTTCGAATTTTCCGACTTTAATTTCAGTTTACATTTTTTCATTTTGAGTTCGCCTTGTGGTGGGCTCTTTTCATTTTCTTATAGAGATTGAACTTATAAATAGTGCTCACGGTGTACACTATGATTTTTTTAAATACAAGAACAAATACCTATACTATCATGACTATGACATACATTCATACTATACGCAGTCTACAGTTCTCAATTTTTTGAGTCGTTTATTTATCTAATTAGTTTGCTCCTTGCTACTCAATACTGAACGTCGCGTTGATATAAACTGATTTGCATGTACTTCTTGAAAAACAATTGCATGCAAGTCGCCCCTCTCTGGATAAATAGTTATCTTGCGTCTGGCTTGCTACAATGCAGTTCATAAAAATTATGGAACTTTTAATTCAGCACTTTTATGACTGACCATTTTATTTTTTCTAAAAGTTTATTAAGTTTCAGGTTTTTACTGAAACTTTATACGAATGGGGGGTACGGGACCAAAAAGTCCGTCCGTCCGTCTG
>JAQFXM010000760.1:0-42090 GCA_034693345.1 Entomobrya multifasciata | reverse complement strand
TACAGTACACGTTAAGAGAATCAAGAAAAGGAGGAAGAATGATGCATTAAATCTAATTTGATACTAGTTGAGAAGTCACTGAAATCCCACAAAGATTTTAAAATGGTATAATTTTAAATTTAGAACAGTTTAAATACACTAAATCAAGTGATATAAGTAATGTACACATATTGCGTGGGCGGGCGGATGAATACATTATCTCATTTATGTGTGCTTGCCTGCTGTTGTCATGTTTTCAAGTATTGTCATTGGGGTAAGTTGAGACAAATCCAAAAAAACTAAGCCAAGTTTTATCCTAACAACTTGTATTCGTCTTTCTTGTGAAATCCCAAATTACCCCATTTAAAACTTGTGGTTGTCATGTCAACTTGACATTTCATTTTTATTTTTATGATTACATTTTTGATGCAATAAGACTAACTAAAGCCAACTTTTATGTGCTCACTCGTTCCTGCCTTCCTTCATACCTATAAAAACCTTTTTTTTACACGACGAGCATTACATCGAAATAAAAATCTTCAGAAATAAGTGTTTAGACTGTTTACCTGCTTTTTTCTCCTATGATGATTATCATGGCTTAAGTTCATGTTCCGTATTTTACATATAAATTTTTATATCCATTTTGTATTTACAATTTACACTATAATTTTTTTAAATGTATAAAACATATCCTTATAGCAGCCTGCCTGCCAGCCTCAAAGCCTCTTCTCTTCTGTGTGCCTGCCTGGCCTGTAGCCTACATAAAGTAGGCAACGTAAAAACGTACATGTTGTCTCTTGTATCTTCTCTAATCACTGCTGTATGTATACAATTAGTAGTACCGTATGTGGTACTTTTTTGGTTCCCTGCCTGTGTGTCATGTTTGTTAAAAAATATATATTGTATGTATGTATCTCCTCTGCTCAAACAACCATTTATATTTGATACTTGTACTACGACTGCATTTTTCTAAAATTCATTCATACCACTTGACTTGAAAACAACTACCGATAAAAATAATAACAAGAATGAGTAACAATAAATAAGTATAAATAAATACTAGAAAAAGTGTTTAGTTTTTACAGCAGTTTTTTTTAAAATAGGGATTTTTTTACTAGTCAGCGGATAAAACACAAGAAGTATGTATTGGAATACAATCTACTAATTGTCGATTGTCGTCAACTTGTTTACTATTTTTGTGCGTGTGTGTGTGTGGAATTTTTTTTGGGTAAATATATTTTTTTTTTTTACCGTACCGTATCGTGCCGTGATTATGAAGATAGGTCAACACTTGAAAGATTTACTGCTGTGTTTAAAAGCAAAGGAAATTAGAGAAAGATGACAAGGAAATCGGAACACTTACCATTAAAAACCCATTCAAGCCAATTGTTACTCTACGATACTCTGATAATTATATAAATACCTATTGTTATCCTACAAAAAAAAATTTAATTACTGATTGGCCCTTTATTTTATGACACCTCTCTTGTCTGTTTTAATGACTGTTATTAAGAAAAGGAAAGAAATGGTGGTGGTGGTGAATTGCGAACGGTGAAAAGAAGATTGTATTTGAAAAATGGATTTAAAAAAGTCATAAAGTTTTTTTTCTTCAACACTGACATGGTATAAATGGATTGTGACAAAAACAAAAAGAAAAATGTGTGTCGAACATGGAACATGAGAGTGTCTTCTTCTAAAAAAATTACCTATTTTGAAGTGAGTCAAGCAAAAAAGTGATGAAAAAGGGAAGAGACATTTTTATGATGGCATGATTGCTTGGTATGAAAATAAAATAACAGTTAGTGCAAATTATAACGTGGAGATGTTTTCAAAAAAACTGAACGTGTTGAAATAAGTGTTTGTATGAGAGAGTGTGTGTGTATGTGTCTCTGACTCTGAGTGCATCTGTTTTGAAGATGAATGCATCAAAATCAGAGTAAACGGTGATGGTCGAGAGAGGATGTTTATTTATTTAACTGAATTCCAACGGTGACGACAGAAGGAACCAGTATAGAGGACTGAGTGAGAGAGGAAACACTTGGGCCAGAATTCATTCCAATTTACTCTTCTTTTTGTTTGATTGACTTCTCTGAAAAAATCGTCATTATATAATTTATTGAAGATTCGTCGTAGAGTGCTATATATTTTTATTGGACAATTAAGAAAACAAAACACTTCCGCAATACTGTTTAGTATCCAAATCCAAATATTTTTTTAGCAAGTTGGCAAATGCTCTTTGTTCTTCGTGTAGTACAATTGGTGTAGAGTTTTAGAAGAAAACATAATTCTCTGTCAATTGACAATTGACGTACGTCACCGTGCATGCATGGCAGCACAAAGACATAATTCCGTTTTGTCTTCCATTTATGTAAACTTGTCTTGACAGTTAAAAGTGCTAAATGGGTTAGCTGAAAGTTGGATTTTTTGAATTTGTAAAATATACTGGAAAAGTGACAGAGCTAAATTCATGTGTGTCTATCAATTGAGTTGAATAATTTCCGAAAACTCTTTTGAAAACATTATTTTTAAAGTTTTGCTACATAATCATGTTAAGATTAATTGTAAATTTAAATATCAAGTTATTTTGTTAGTCAGTTGTCAATCGACCAGTACAGTGCCTCAGGTGTTTTTTTTCTCTTGTATTTTTTAAGCAAAGTTCAAAGTTTTTGTCAAGAGTACTATAAACTATTTGTATATTTTTTTTTAGAAAATATTCATTCAAACGATTTTACTACTGAGTGAGAATCTTGATAATAATTACGCATTGTTATAGACCGTATTTGCCTTGTTATGTTTCCAAAAGTTTGGAATCCAAACGAACAAGATCTTCCATATGTGTAAAGTTAGTTCTTCAGTATTCCTCTTGGTGATCGAGTAAAACCGCAAACTGTATTAAATGAGGAAAGTGACACGCTATTCATTAAAAATAACGAGTAACCATGTCGTTCCTAAGTGGATTAAAGAAGGTACTGAACTTTGGTGGGGGGATGAGTCGAGGAGGGGATGGAAGTGGTCAAGGTGGTCGATATAAGAAACTCCCGGCGTGCCTACGCATGGAATCGGATCCTTGTCTATTATGGGATTTCTTAGGCGAGCTTGGAGATGGAGCTTTCGGGAAAGTGTACAAGGTTAGTGAAGACAAAGCATTGACATCGTTTTAAAAAAATGGACAAAGAATCAAAGAATAACTGTTGGTTAAGTCATGTGAATATGAATACTTGAATACATCGATTATCTTGTTTTTATTTCAGGCAAAGCATAAAGAGACTGGTGTTATGGCTGCTGCTAAAATGTGCCGTTTGGAGACCGATGAAGATTTGGATGACTTTCGGGTTGAAATTGATATCCTTGCAGACTGTAAACATCCAAATGTTGTAACCTTGTTTGATGCATTTTGCTTTGATAACAAATTATGGGTAAGTCTTATCCCCAAAAGTTTTCAGTATTCAGGATTTTTTATAACGTTGTGTTTGGACAAGTGCCAATGATGCCTGTGTCAAAGGAACAATTGAAAGAAGTAACCATTTTCTTTTTATTCACTCAGCTTCTGTTGGAGTATTGTGATGGAGGTGCATTGGATACAATTATGGTTGAACTGGAACATCCGCTACAGGAAGCGCAAATTGCGTACGTTGCAGCTCAGTTGTGCATCGCATTGTGTTACCTTCATGATAATAAAGTCATTCATAGGGATTTGAAAGCTGGCAACATTCTCGTAACCGCAAATGGGGGCGTTAAACTAGGTAATTAATATTTCCACTAGAGAATCACGTGCTTTCTAAACCGTACCATTATGGAAAATGAAATGAATCGTTACTTTCTAAACAGCCGATTTTGGAGTATCCGCAAAAAATAAGTATACCCTTCAGAAACATGATACTTTTATTGGAACCCCGTACTGGATGGCACCGGAGGTGGTTATGTGTGAAACATTTAAAGATAATCCATATGATTACAAGGTATAAATCAACTGTTTAACAACTATTCATGCTGACTGAAGATAGGAATGATTTTTTCATGATATGATTCATAATTATTATGTAAAATAGGTGGATCTCTGGTCGCTGGGAATCACTATGATTGAATGTGCTGAAATGGAACCGCCGCATCACGAACTTAGTCCAATGCGTGTGGTGCTGAAAATACAACGCGGTGACCCACCAAAATTAACGAAGCCGTCTGCATACACCCCTGAATTCAATTCCTTCGTATCAAAGTGCCTGGTTAAAGATCCACATAATCGTCCAACTGCCCAAGAATTACTTCATGTATGATTCTATTATAATGATGCAATTAATTAGTCGTACAAAAACTTAAGATCTTGAAATTGTTCCATTTATTCTTATGTCGCTTGTTTAACTTTTACAGCATCCTTTTGTTACAAGAGCCACTGATTCCAAGCCAGTACGTGATCTTGTGGCCGAATTCAAGGCAGAAGTGGTTGAAGAAGTCACTGAAGATGATCTTGCTGAGGTAATGGACCTAATGACTTTCGTGGGCGCTGTTATTCGTGATGCCTAATTTTTGTAGCTTTAAGTGTTGAATTCTTTTATGAACTACGAACTATGTCGCACAGCTTTACTATTACTTCTTCTACTAGTAAATGCTCAAACTAGGTGGTGTGTGCGCGTGTGTATCTTTTCGTTTCCTTTCACTTTCCATGTCTTTCCTACTTCCGTTCTGACAGAACTGTCAATCAAGTTATAGTCGCCATGAGGGTGCTGTTTCTCAGGCTGGTAAGACCTCTAAAACCTTGGGGTCTCCGTTAAATCATTCTCAACCGTTGTTTTTGTAGCTTACTGTTGCTTACCACTTTCAGATTTTTTATGCAATAGTATTCAAGCTAAAAGAAATACCAATTGATTAGATTTGTTTGTGTATTTACATTCATTGTAAAAGTAACATTGTATTCGAAAAAATGGCATGGATTTATTTCAGAACATTCTACCATGTATCGTAACGGTTGTGACTTGTGACTCTAACGAAGTTCTTACTTTGGAAACTGGCATGTAAAAATTATTGCGTCGATTTGCCTTTTGATCTGAAAGCTTTTTCTTTAATTCTCATGCTACTCGCACTGTTTATTTCACGTTTACCATTATATTAGTTTGTAACCCAAAAAGTTGTTTGAAGTTTATTCATTTTCCTTTAATTCTTTTGCTCAGTCTGTGATTAACTATAACAAGTATGTATTTCTATGAGCAAATATTTTGCATGGGCACATTTGCACACTTTATGATGAATTGTTGCTAGTGTCGGATAACATAACCCTTGCAAACTGAATGAGGAAAATATGGTTGTAAAATATATTTTAAATTGTTGCAGAGGTCATCCCAACTCCATATGGAAATTGCAGACACATCAGATTCGTCAGATACTGGTAAGCCCTATTATTGGGAAAGTATGAACCTTTTGTAATTGAAGTTAAAGGATGTGTATCTGATGTGATGATATCTATTGCAGTTCCTGCGACTCCATTGGATCAAGGCGCTTTCGCTCTACCAGACACTCCTCCGTTGTCAAGTGCAAGTGTCGAGAAACGCAGTGCTGTTGGGGAGGAGGAGGTTCAACCCAAACGTACAAAGCAAGGCTCTCCCTCCCAGGCTGAAAAAGAGAAGAAAATTAAAGAAAAGCGACCAGCTCCTCAACCTCCTGCCCTAGACAAACAAGCCGCGAAAGCAAGTTCTACAAATAAGTCTAAAGATAGTTCCGCAAATGTGCCATTGTATTCAAATGATGAATCATTACGTCCCTCCGAAAAACGTCATACGTCTGATGATAAATTACCGCCTACCGTTGCTACTACTACTACTACTCCTGCGCCATTCGTTTCTACGGCGACCTCCACTAATAGTGATATCAATACTGTAGAAAAAGTACCCACTGATGATGAACCTACAAGACGTGACCTGAAAAGTACCTCTAGTCCGCACAAAAAACGAGTAGAATCCAGTCGTCAACCTTCCACCAATTTAGATGATGTGCAAGCGATGACACCAGTTCAGCATAAAAGGGACGACCGTAACTCCCAAGACCGTTCAAACGAAGTTGCTAGCCAGGAAGTCAACTCCACCTCAGTGGTTCATGAAAACAAAATCAGTACTCCTACTACAAATGGACAACAAAGCCCAACATCCTCTGTTCCAAAATTGCAACACAAGGAATCTAGTGATGCTGCACGGCCGTCTGGTGACAGTGTTGATTTTAAAGCAGCAGTTACATGCCGTCAGTCCGAAAAATCTACTCCTTCTAAAATGTCAAATGTTTCGGCTGACGAAAACGAGTATCAAATATGCAAAGATCCAAATGAGTCATCTTCCACCATTATTAATTCCAATGGTAAGTATCCTAATAAGTTATTTGATGTTGGTTTTATATGATTAGTGATTTATATCAATTTTGACTTATAGGTCCAGTAATAATGGCACCAGGCAAACAGATTTACGATACAGAAAAGGAAGATACATCGAACCACATCTACAGTAAAGTGGTCAAGCCGAAGAAAGATAAGCGAGTTCAGAATGATGAAGTAACTGTTGTACCTGTGGACCCTGTAAGCGTCGTTAACGTTAATGCTGACGATGTAAAAATATTGAGCAACGAGTCTTCGTCAACTATCGTCACAGTTGGCTCGCCGCGTGTGGAAGATTATAATGTTTCCATTACATCACCATCTGATCAAGTGAGATTTAAAAAATTTAAAATTGGGGTGAATGCAAATAGTTTATCTTAATTTTTACATTTATTTTTGCAATTCTTTTAGGTTGTGGTTGTAGCGAATAGTACCAACAAAACGTGGCTGAGCTCCAATGATCTACAAACTGACGATGGCAGAAGAAAATTGCACGAAGCTCCGAAAACTCCTGTGACCACAACTAGTTCACGGGAAGGTGATACACTAAAGGGACAGAAACTTGACGACAGCGAGGTTGTCGTTTTGAGCCCAGTAATGGATCGTCATTCCCCCGTTGATATATATGAACAAAGTAAATTTTATAATTATCTCATGTCATGGCATGTCGGTTAGTGTTGTATTGAAGATTCGTATAGTTTTACTAAATTATTTCTCTTTTCAATTTTAGACTTAAACATTAGCCATATTTCAGTTGTGGCTGTAGGAGATGAATCAAACTGGAATGATTCAAGAAATAACATTAGTGCTGTCATGGTTCAGCCACCTCAAGGTAAAATTATCAGAATTGTTTAAACCAAATGTAGTATGCTTTTATTCACGTCAATACTAAATGCTGTATTTTATGTTTCATTAGAAGAAACACCAATTTCAATTGTCGTGGAGGGAACAACTGTTGAGGCAACAGACGTTGACTCTGTTCCAGATCTTATGGTTCAAAAGTATGCCAGGAATCCAACTAATGATCCATCAGAACAATCGGCGGTGAAACGAAGGCATGGTGCAGGCGCGGCGAAGTCGAGACCCATTTCAGATGGGCACATCCTCAGTCACCAATACTCGGATGGGAATGTAAGCCTAGCTTTACTCCAAAACTTGGCTTGAAACAATTTGGTAAAATCTTCTAACCAATTTGATTTCTTTACGCAGGGACGAGGGAAATTTGATAGATCGATGAAATCGTCAGCCGTTTCATCTTCACTGAAAGACATTCCATTGCAATCGAAAGAAGAGGGGCGTCAAAATTCTTCCAGTTTGGATAGAGACAGATCCGAAAAACCAAGACGAACCGAGAATGGAGGAGCCAGTCATTCCAAACGGAAGCCAAATAGTCATGATAGGTAACAGAACTACTGAAAAATGATAGTTTACATATTTGAAAATTGACATAAACCGCTGACATATTTATGTGTAAACTCATTTCAGGTCGGACGCTGAATCTATTTCAACATCTGTTAGTCAGGATAGTAATAAGGAAAATCATACATCTACCCCTTCTCCATCGGAGTCTACGGTTGCAGGAGAAGAGGAAACAGTCATTTTAAGGCGCAAAACAGATTCAAAGGTAAGATAATGTTGAAAACAAATGTTTTGTAGTAAAATTTCTGGACTGGAGTCCATTTCCATTGTCCATCTCATCTCATTTTTGATTTTCTTTCTGTAATTTTAGGAACGCGATCGTATTAAGGAAGAACTAAATTATAAGAAGAAGACAAGGAAACGAACCAGAAAATTTGAAGTGGATGGTGTAATTGTCACCACGACAACATCTAAAGTTATATATGGCGATGACGATGATTCAGTGACTAATTATCATTTGAACAGAAAACAAGAATTGCGAGAGTTCAAACTTCTTCAGAAGCAAGAACAAAAACAGTGCCAAGACCTGAATCTTAGGGCCCACATGGCTTTGGAAGCTCAGGTAAAATTACATAACAATATGACAGCTTCAACTAGAGAACAATAATAAGTAATGTTTGTAGCTAAAAAAATGTTGTGCATTTAAAATATAGGAAAAGAAATTCGAGCAAGAGAAGATGTCTTTGGTGAGAGGATTTGAAAGTGAAATGGAAAGTAAATTAAAAACACAAAAACAATTAGTTGAAAAGACTGAACAACATCAAGAACAGGACTTGCGTGCGATGTCCAAGAAAATCCGTGGAGATCAGGTACGAATGTAGCTTGATTTTATGTGTATTCAGTTTAACTTAATTTATATTAAATACAGTTTAATAATTAATAATTTGTATTGCAAATGTTAAAACATAGGAAAAAGAAATGAGGTTATTCCGAGAAGGATTAAAGCAAGAGGTCAAGCTCCTAAAACAGGAAATTGATGAAATGCAAAAGGATTTGCGGAAAAATGCATGGCGGCAGAGAAAAGAACAGTTGGATAGGGATCAGCATATACGGGTAAATTAACTCAAAATGTGTAAGTTAACTAGTAAAACTCGATGAACCTGTTAACAAGTTTATTTATTTTTAAATTATAGGAGCGTCAGTTCCTTGAAAAGCTAAACGAAAGTCACGATTCGCGGATGAAGAGAGAAAACGAAATTCACAGATCTAGGATAGCTGGATTGGAACGTCAGTTCTTGGAGGAACGACATGAGGTAAATTGATCAGTATCAATCAACATTCAATTTGAGTACATCTTTGAAATCATTATTAACCAATTGTGTTCACTTATACAGAGAATTCGTCGTCATCATAAATCCCTTTGGGAACTGGAGGAGTCCCATATGAAAGAACGACATCAGTTAAAGAAACGTCAGATCAAGGAGAGCTTTCATTTACAACGACAGCAGGTAATTGCACACTGCTTTTTTAATAGTCTAATAGTTTTTCTAGTATATTAAATAAGTGTTATACTTAATGATGGTTTTTATGTGTAAACATCATAGATGCTGATAAGGCATGAAAAGGAAATTGAACACCATCGCCGAGTGAGCTGCCGCAAGGAAGACGAGTTACTAAAACGTCAAGCAGCAGAAAAACGAGCCCTGCCGAAAAGAATTAGAAGTGAAATGAAGATCAGAGAAATGATGTTCCGCGAATCCTTAAGGATTCATGCCCCAGGATCTAATCCTGCTACTGGACCTGAGGATGAAAAGGATCGCTTGCGAAAGGTAAAAATCTTTTTTATTAGCCTAGCTGTAACTGTGAATAATCACTCATTCTAATGTCGTTTCTCTTTACAGTTCCAAGAGCAAGAGAAGAAGAAGTACAAGGCAGAACAGCAGCGCTTGGATGACAAGCACACAAGGCAATTGGAGGAACTTCGTGGTAGCACAGAGTCTGCCAAGAGAGAATTGGAGCAACTGCAGAATGAGAAACGTTAGTTTTGATTGATATCTTATGAGAGTATATTCATATGATTGCTTTAGAACAAGTTTAACTAATCAGTGAATTTTTAACAGGTGCATTGCTAACTCAGCATGAAGAGCTGAAACTGAAGGAGCTGGACGAGTTATTCTCTCAACATTTGAAATCCTTCAAAAGTGAAATACCTTTAAAATTAGAGGTATGTTTTGCAGTAACTTATATTGTTGTTTTACATCTGTGAAATATGCAATGCATTCATTATATTTTTAATCTTTGCAGCGCTTGGAAGCAGATTTCATGTCGCAAATAATGGAACAGAGAAAATTTTACGGGGACATGGTTCTCAATGACGTGCCAGAATCCTTGTCATCACACAGTAGAAACGTCTTCAGTTCTGGCAATAGCACCCCATTACCTGCCAGCTCGTTCTCTAGTTTAGAATCCGAAACTTAGCACACTTTCCTATTTACATAATATGCTAAGTTGCCTTTCGACGTGTAGGACCACTTTAAAAAATATTACTGCAAAGTGACTTAACTTGAAACTTCGAACAAAGTCTGAACGTCTTGTCGACAATTCACATAGTGTATTATCCTAATGGTATTTAAGACTGTCAACCGTATATATCGTTATCACGAATGTATTACTGTATCTACTACTAACAAAAATACACACTGTGAGTTATTGCTGTTGCTCAGGCTGAGACATAATAACGATTTAGGAGAATAGAGACCGGCTGCATTTTTCTTTGCATTTTTTTGTTAATGTTAATATTTTCAGGTATATAATTATGATCATGTATAAAATGTGAAGCATAAAAAAGTCGCTTTTGCGTTTGTGAAATATTTAAAACTTGTAAAAAATACATTACATTCAATACGAAAATGTTTTAGTACATTAGAGTTATAAATTATTTTACTTTACAGGAAAATGAAGCGTGTAGAAAAAAAATGTCAATTTGTCCTGACAACCAATCATGATTTTTTATGTACATACGTATATTTATCTTTAATATATTATTAATTACATTTAGTTGTAATGCTTTAATTTTGTTTCAATTCTCAGCGATATATGTACTTGAAAGTTCACAAAAAATGGAACGTATTTAAATCCTGAGTTCGTTACGAGTATTGCATATTATTATTACATATATACATGTTCAAAGAATGTATAGTAGGATTTATGAAAGTATACTATTCCAATGTCATTATTATTATTATAGATAAATTGAATAATATTAATCCAAGAAAAAGGTACACTTTGACCTACGTTTACGTATCTAATATGAGCCTTGATAAGGTGTACGTAAATATATACACGTGATTCTTACATTACATAATTTGTTTGCCCACCTCCATCACCACTACATCAATTTATGTATGTTGTGTAGACAATGCAAAGTAACAAATTTAATAAAAAACTAATTTTCATTGTAAGCTGAAAAATCATCAACGGCCATATTTCTACATTATCCATTCACTTTTAACTTGCACAAATGCATTCATGGGTAGGAATCTGAAAATATTCCATGATTAAAACTAGACACAAAATATGTAAATGATTAGATGATGGATGGATTTTTTATGAATGCATACATGTCTTTCTTGTGGAAGATTGCTTTCATCTGTAGTGGTCTTCTGTATATGCTGGAATACATGAACAAGGCATACTTACTCGTAGGCTTTGTTAGGCTCTTCATTTTTTAACGTTTGAACGACAGGAGCTCCATGTAATACATTGTTGCAAGTACTTCGCTTGAAGAGAGGTAATCGTAGGCAGGGTATGATCACTGTCTCGTTGTCAGCTAATTTCAATTTGAATAACCTAAATATTATCTTTATCCATGATTGGTCATAAAAAAGACTGTCATACACTTCCATTCTATTTCATGCTGCATTTCTGGGTACCAGGAAGGTGGAAGGTTTCCCTCTGAAGCCGGCAAGACTTCTCTTTTGTTACTTGTTTCATTCAACTTGCCTGCCAGTCAATCACCCACCAGACATCTTTGTGAGCAGAAGCCAAGCCAAAATCGTCAAAAAAGTCTATTTTAAAAAACGTAGATTTCGACATTTATTTTAAAAATCATAATCAATATAAAGTCTAAATAAAATGGGGCGATCATTTTTATCATTTTTCGTGGCATTTGCGCTAATTTTTGTGGTAGCTTTAGCTGCAGATACTGTTCCACTCGATCAGCATCCTGCTGCACATCCGCAAGAGCATCCAAAACAGGACGATTCCCAACAACATAATCATGTCGCCCATCAACAAGAGCATCCAAAGCAGGAGGATCATCAACAACATAGTCATGATGCCCCACCACACCCAGTGGAAACGCAGCAAAACGCCATCCACCAACAATCACCCCCTGACCCCAATCTGCAGTCACAACTGAATGCAACTCAGCCGCAACATAGTCAGTCCCCTCCCCAACAGCAGCAGCAACCTCACCTGAATGAGCAATTTAAGCGAAGTGATTCACAATCGCAACTGGAACCTGACCCACAGCAACCTGAAATTTCTTCTATCACACCAGCCGACGCAACAGGTCATGATTGGCTTTTCAGTGGAAACGCTTCCACTGCTAGTGGTGCAAAGCGATCCGTGAGTGGACTGGAGACTGCAGTGAAAATGTTCTCTGCCGAGAGAGCCTGTGGATTTGCAATTCAAACTGAGCGTGGATTGGTATATCCTTGGGTGGCCACCATAGTCTGTAGCAGAGTCCAGTGTACCGGCACCTTGGTATCAAATAATCTTGTCCTGGCATCCGCTGCTTGTATCTTGGCTTGTGGAACTGATCCTGTCAAAATACACGTTGGGGATCCCAGATTAAGTGGCTGCGGACAAGGACCACTTGAGCTCGCTGCAACAGTTGCTGTGGTACACCCAAGTAAGGCAAATAGCATGACTGGATAGCTATAATGAAAATATATATTAACCAATTTCAAAAGTGTTAATTGATTGGTAATATCATTGTTTGCAGAATTCAGTGCGAGCCAAATTGCGGAATTCGACATCGGCCTTATTCAGTTGTCATCCGTAATTGACTTCAACCTTAGTCCTTTCATTTATCCGATTTGTCTGGTTGGTGTAGAAACTGCTGACCCCAACATTGAATGCCAGGTAGTCGGGGGACATGGCCAGGTAATTATCGTTTATCTTTTCATTCTAAATCAAAGACAGGCTTGTATTTTGGGGTAGAGTGATACATTAATTAGTTTTGTATTTCTTTTTTTACTCTGCAGCATGGGAGCATTCAGAATTCCGTTGTGAACTGTTTCCAACCTGGAAACCAGATTTGCCAAACTAATGGGCTGACCGGAACTACCGCTTGCGTTCGTCAAAACCAATGCTTTGTAAGTAACCTATCGTTTGTGCTGAATTAATTCATTGGTAAAAAACTTAAATGCTCATTGAACCGTACTAACTATATTTTCTTTATTGGTATTCAGCATTCTTCGGGCGGATCATCCCCTGTTATTTGTCGCCGGTTGAATAAGTCACCCACCCGCTACTACCTCTGGGGAGTAACCACATCCGATCACGCACCCAACACATGCAGTAGTGGAGTTGCCCGGGTATCTGATTGTTTCTCATTTATCGCCCAAGGTTTAGGCTTTAAGTAAATATGTTTTAACAATTCATTCAGTAAATTTTTAACTATATATTTTAATATCGTAATATTTTTTAAACTTATGAATTTAGTCATCGCAACGTAAAATGCTAAGTCAGTAAAATAAAGTAGTATTCTTTTATCAGCATTAAATCTAGAATCATTCTCAAAATCCATCAATTTTATTTACAACAATTATAAAATATTACATTATTTCCACATGCATATCTCTTTCATCATAGATGACAATAATGACACACACAAAGAATTTACTTTAAAAGTCTTACAAGGCCAGACAATACAATCTTAGACATATATCCGTTTGTCCAAACTGTTTCTTACGATATTGGTTTCACTTAACGGTACCCCAAGTATTTATCATAATTCGATACACATAATAAAACATTTTTGGAATCCATAATCACAGCTCATATTAAACAATCTAGCTGAATTTGAAATGTCTAAAAAGTTACATAGTAATGAGATTTATATTGTTTTGTTCTAATGCTTTATATAAAACTTATCTCTAATAGTTTTTGCCTCGTGCAAAAGCTCCGAATCGATAAATTGATATTTATTTTCGATTTGATTGATTATCTTGCTCAACATCCCTCAAAAAATGATGTGGGTGTGCATAATGACGTTTTGCTACTTTATTTAATATTTTATAGCAATATAAATTTGCAGTTGCTGTATCCATCCATTCATTCAAAATCCTTTTAATATGAAAAATTATTTGCTCATACATGCTTATTCTGAAAATCGTACTCTTACAAGAACGATTAAATACGGCTATACAGTCATCAATTAAAATTTACCCCAATTAAAAAATTTAAAATGCTCAGTAATAAATATTTTCACATGCTTGAATCACTCATGTCTTATTCAGCATTTTTCATGGCTTTCCCTGCACACTGGCGGAGATCTAGTATCCCTTCAAAAGGAAAACTAGTGATTACATCAACTTTAAAGTACAGATACTTACTATTTGTCACTATAGTATATTTATACTCGCTTTACTTGGTAATTCAAGTAATCTACCAGATAACTACTGGACATGGGAACACAATTCCATTTTATTTCCTTTACGCATTTTTCCTCTGTGCTCTATTTTTCTGTGTGGTCACTTTACAAACTTATCGTAAAATGGAAGAAATCAGAAACTATTTGATTGGTTGGTTCCAATTTCTATGGCGAGTTCAAAGTAAGCTAAAAGTAATTCATTTAAGTAAATTACAAGTTAATCAATGGGATATATTATTAACAATATTTTGTTCATGAAAATTTATAGCAACATACATGAAATTCCGCAACCCAAACGCATGCAAAGATAATTACTATTTCGACATGACAATCCTTTTCATAAATAAAGTCTGTCCATTCATATCAGTTTTCATCGGCTTTCACAGTTTCTTCTATCCCGAATGGCCTGTCTATCTCACCTCTTTGCTTGACGAGTCAACCCTCTCGTTGTCCATAAGAATTACATTTTCGCTGTTAATAATCTATGCCGTTTTAGGTTGCTGGGCAATATTACAAATCCTCTTGACAATTCTTCTCACAAACTTTTGCTACACTTGGGAAATTTTAAAAGAGTTTGTATGTCAAGATGGAAGGCCTTGGAGTAAACATACACTCACCCATCAACATGCTTCCTTCGAATTTCGCTCATTCACAAACATTAAATTACATTACATCCAACTGGAAATTTTACAGATTTGCTTTCTAGACATATTTGGAGTTTTATACATACCTGTTAACATAATTGCTACTAATTTAGCTTTGTTCTGTAACTATACTTTGGTTAAACGGTGGAAAGAATTGGATGCTGCTGCTGCTGCAATACTAATTATTTGGTCTACTCTCAGCTTTATTGGTCCACCAATGATTTACGGGATTGTGGGAAGTTTAAGGAATTTGGGAGTCAAAGTGCTGCTCACTATGAAGGATGCCGAGTGGGGGAGTAAAAATAGGAATGTTCAAATGAAAAAGTATGTGAGTAGTTGTGACCCTTTGAATTATGGTCTAGGGAAAATGTTTATAATTAAGAGGTCTACTGTTCTTGTTTTCGTAAGGGCTGTGAGTAGAGGTACTTTTAGAACTTTATTGACGCTTTAGAATTTTATGAGAGAAATGGATTTTATGACTAATTATATATAAATGTTAAATGATAGTATTTTTGGATCTGTAAGATATGATATCATATGATATGATTTTTGAAAAAAATCTAATGTTTGTTACGAAGTTTATTATTTGGTAAGAAAGAAAACACGAATGTTTTTATTGATTACTGTGCGATTGCATTTGATTTTACATTTTTTGTATACATATATTGTATAAACATGATAAAATTTTACAGAGTAATTTACAGATAATTGTACATTTGTTTCTGAATAAGAGCACTTAAATGTGCGAGACTTAACGTTTCATGATAAGTTTACAAGAAGATTTGATACATAGATTCAATTGATGTTCCCTTGCTCCGCCAAATACACATGCTATTTGATTTGAAAAGCAACCTTACTGCATGAAAGGGTTGACAACAGTAACCATGACAATTATATAGCGCTCCAACCGGTCAGCTTGTTCTTGGAATTCAGCCATGATTCGGCAAGCCAAAATGACACAAGGAATCATAAAGAAGATGATACAGAAAATGGAGCCGATGAATATCATCACTTTGAACTCCATTGGGTGAGCGATGCAGTCTTCAGGAGGGACTTGATAGGTTCTAAACAATAAAACGTTAAAGAAAGTAGTTTATTTTATCCAACTCATGGTCATCATAAAGGCGACATATGTAAATATCTGCATTTAAACAAATCTTACCCAATATAATTGGCGAATGCATCGATGGCATAATCTGCCATATAACAGTCGAGTTCATGGCCCGGCTTGGTGTCCTGCCCAATCCCCAGAAACATGAAGCTGGACATCGTCACCACGGTAAAGAACGATAAATAGATCCCAACAAATGGATGCGGTATCATGATGACATGGATGTTATGACCAATACGTGTACTCTTTCTGGAAGTTGTAATGCGTTTCCTGTTGTGTTCGCAGACGCTGTCAAAGTTAACAAGTTTTAAAATTATGTACTTCAAGTGATAGATAGACTTCAACGATGCCATAAGAAACAATGTTAAGTATATAATTCTAATTAACGTATTATAATTATTATGACAAATTACCTTTGTTAGTTAGCCTTGAAATCGAATTGCACAGCTGAGGAATACCCTGATTGACTTGAAAACGAATGAGATGATTTTTGTACTAAAATAGCCAGACTGGTGAATACTGACGTCTTGTGGGGGCCTGGAAGGCACACAACTATTAATAGCTGGATCGGAAGACTAAAAAGAATAAAAACTTTTTAATGAAGCCACCTGGTGTGTATTTACGTTATTTAAGATAATTAGAATCATTGTCATTCAGTACTTCCCTCTCTTTAAGATAGTAATAATTACCCTCGTTGTAAAGTTGATTTTGATAATAAACTGCTTACCCAGGAAAATATCCAGCTGACTGTTTTGCCGTATGACCTAATTAACGCCTTTTTGGTTGAGCAGTTGTTGTTACCGTTGGTGATTACCTGGAACACTGACAATTAGGGTAAGGACTTTGCACCAGTACCAATCAGCTGGACTCTTGCACTGAAAAAACTGATCATAAACGAAAAAATTTCCTTAATACAGCATTTAAGTTTAATTATGATTGTTAAAATATTACACCCCCGATTAGAAAACTATATAATTACTTGACTAAAGAAGTTTGATCGCTCAACTCCCTTAATTGACTCCGACACTCCGCCCGACTGAACTGGACTGCTCGACTACTCCTGTTCCTTGCTTGACTTTATTTGAAAAATCAGTACAGGGTGGATGTGTTGACGATGTTTCAAACAAAGAAGCCAACAACGACAACTGACGTAGAAATCTTGAGATGAGAACAAGGTCATGAGAGAAATGAGATGGATTGGATTTGTTGTCAGATGAGAATGAGATGAACAAAGAGCAGAATAAGAACGGTGGCTTGAACTTGAATAGGAACGTTCAATGTTGTTGATACACAAGATGCAGTGATGTAATGTAAGTTACATTATGTAACGTACGAATAACATGTCATGTCAGACAGTCGGATGTGAGTATCTAGCTAACTGTGTAAATTAGTAAAATATTGCTAACTTTATCTAACAAATATAAACTGCTCTAAATTTCTCAAGCAATTAAAATTTCACCGGTCGAGAGTAGTGCAAAGGTTTAAAGGAATTAGGAGGCGCCTTTCTGTTGATTATCAGATCCAGGCTACAGAAAAATGTCTTGAAAAATCATTATGTCAAAGGCGTTTTAATTAGGCGGAGGTATATTTTATTGTAGAATCGAATGTAATCATCGTCATAAGTCAACTCGATCAATTCTACAAATTCGAGGTGCTTGGTTTAATGGTGAATCAATAGTTATAGCATGTCGACGATTCTAAGTTTTTCCAGACAATTTTCTAAACAAGTATAGCAATTTATTTAGATTATTTATGCATGATTTGAATCTTTTAAATCTTTAGCATGACCTTTTTGGCTGACATGTAAATTAGGACTAAAAATGATACGGGGAGACCCTTATGTTTTTGTAAATCTAAAGCACATCCTGACTCTGACTAGCAGTAGTTAGTATGTAATTTAGGATAAGGGGGACCCTTGTGTATATTTTAGGTTGACATACTTTTTAAAATTAAAAGTTGGTTTCGGATTTAAATGACTGGGTTTCGGATTTTGGAATTCTCCACAGGACACTTTCAAGTTAATTTTCATTAATACATTGTATTAAGTTGAAGTGAATAGTTTTCATCGAATCATTTCTACATTAAGTAAGGTTAGGTTTTTAACCTAAAATTGCTTACAGGTCTGAATTTATTTTCTTACGTCATCTCTACTTTTAAAGTTTACAACAAAAGGGCCCCCCTGTCTATGTTAACCGAACTTTTGTTTTGTTTTTCGTGAAAACTAACTTATCATACATCTTTCAGATTCCGTTCAAATAACCACTTTTAATAATATTTATCATCATTTCTGGCAAAATTTATAACTTTAAAGTCCTTTAGACAAGGTTAAATACGGTCATACCGGACAGTAACTGAAAAACTCATGCATACTGTGTTACTTCAATGATAAAAAATTCAAAAAATATACATGTATCAAATTTCTATGAATCATAAATAGGAATAACGAAAAGTAAATGAAAAACCATATCAAGCTTTCGAAATGCTCAATCTGCGTGATAAGACAGGATCAGGTCCATCTTTCACTTTGAGAACTTGACAACGACAAGATACAATGAAACTCAAGCCTTTTGTAATATCATGGGTGGGTTGAGGGTTGCAAAAAGAAGAAAATCTCCTAATTTTTATTATGGTGATCCATGTTTAAAATAGTTTCTAGTCAAGACATGATGCTTGGTCATATGGCCGTCCTGGCGCTGTCCTAGGAGGTTGATATTTTTACTACTTTCTTAATAGACAATTTCAAGCATAGCTGTTTTAAGCATAGCTGCTGAATGATTTAAAATAGCATCCCATCAAACAAATTTTGATCAATGAGAATGTTTTATACTTTTACCTGTTATTCTTCTACGTGAATACTGGGCTGGAAAGGTGGTGACAGCGCTTTATTCAATTTAACTCATTGTCAGTCTCCAGTAATAAAAAAATAACCAAAAATTCAATTCATAATATTTTTTTAAAATGAATTTTGAATAAATTTTTCTATTTATTTAGTTCAAACAGATCTAAGAAGGACTTTAGAGGAACATTTTAAAAATATTTGAAATACGCTATGTATGGATATGATGAAATGGAAATGGAAGATATGTAAGATGTTGGAGAAAGATGAAGGATGAGTAGAAGTAATCATCGGTAGGAGTAAAGTGGGGGTTGAGAAGTACTGTAAGGGTGAAAGTGAAGAGGTCACGTTGAAGAAAAAAGGTTTGAAGGAATTATGGAAATCATGACGTGGAAATGGGGAGAGGACAATTGCTGCAAAGTTGGGCTTTGTATGGCTGGGAGTAGGAAAATAACGATGTTCAGATTTGTGGAGAGGGTTATGTGTTGAGAAAGAGAATTCAAGAATTAATACTGCAAGTATTATAGAAAGAAGTGCTTTCAATACTTTTTACTGATTTTTTAAGTTTGTAAGTAAAAAATTCAATATATATTTTTGCCCATTTATAATACATATAACTTTTGTTGGTCTGTTTCTCCAAAACTATTCAGTTTTAGAGTATTGTTTCTTGACAAATTTTGACGCCACTACTCTAATCTAGGGACTTTTTGTCCACTTAAACAGCATGTAACCGTTAATTGGTCGTTATTCTAGTACCGTTAAACCGTTTCGGCTGAAAATCAATAGACTTCTTACTTGTACCCAAAGGTACTTGTGTGCCAAAGTTCCAAATTTCAAATCAGTGGGTCAAAGCGTTTTTGAATTAGAGTGTTGACAGACATACATACTAACAGACATGAAATACGAAATCAATAAGAAGTACTGAAGCACTTCTTTATAAGGGTGCCGTGAGAATTTTTTGTGTATCAAGTTGTGAAAAGTTGTCTTATCAAAGTTCACTTTAGTTTTTAAGAGTAGCCAACCATTATGCTTCAAGGTGTCGGTATGGCTATTTTTATGCTTTAATTATGCTTCCGAAATAAAAATCAGCGTAAAATTCTACTTTTTTTTGAAATCCTTAGCAACAGCAATTTTTTATTACTTTTTGTCAATTGAAAACAATCATCAAGATAGTAATAATAATTTTTTCCACATTACTCGCCTTATTCACAATAATATGTATTTTTATTTTTTTTGCCAAAAAATGACCCCATTCCATGTCACAAAATCTTCATCATGCCACCACTCAGCCTATAGTTTTATTAATAATAAATGGTAATAGTAGTAAATCGCAGCACAACATTTTTAAATTTTTTAAAAAGAATTTCACAACTTAATCAAAAAAAAAAACAATCATACCCTTTTTTATTGCTTACTAACTCTAGTTGCCTTATAATTGTATAATAACAGATAAATGTAGTTGTATAATTAGCACTAAATATTAAATTGTAAAGTTGGTTAAATCTCTTAAAAGTTATACTCAATATATTATATGTTGAATGGATGTAATGTAGTGTGTATTCATTGTATAATAGTCCATTGTAGAAATTCTAGTACAATTTATCTTCTTGTCTTTCTAAATATCCTTGCCAATAATAATATCAATATTTAATCAATAATTATTAATTAGCTAACTCTCCTCTTCTGATAATATATGATATCTGTATATTTTAATTAGCTCTCTATCGCTATTTTCTATCAACACCTTATTCAGGTAACTACTTTGTTCTGTATGTGTGTGCTTAAAACTGTATCTCTGTGCTTTTTGAAGATGTTCCTTTAACTAATAGTTTTAATTAATGCGTAAGTAGTTATTCATGTTTTTTAAGGCAAAAGTTGAAATTTTCTTTTAGTTGTCTTCTTACATAATGTGTTTATATCCAAGTCACAAAAAGTCCATTAATTTTTTTAAGATAACAACAACAACAATCAGAGTAAAACACAGCAGTCAACTTGCTCAGCTCCTTAGTTTTTTTCTTACAATTAGTTAATCTAATTAGTCACCTAACTATTTTTGAATGTATCAAAAAACCAAATAGTTTTTAATTTTTGGCAGCAATAACCTTAAAATCTGTTAAATGCATACTGTTATAAATTGTTTATTATTATAATAGCAGCAGCAGTATAACGAATTTATTTAATTGGTTTATTATATATTTAAAGTCAGCAGAGCGGTCTCTTGAATTAATTTTTTTGCAGGTTTTTTGGCTGCCAATTTAGGTGCTAGCTAAGTAACTCATTAATTTTAAAAATTTAATTAGCGACATTTCAGATTAGTTAACCCTTTTTCTTTTACTGATGACCACCCAACTGACTTTAACTGCGTCCACTCTTCCGCGTACAAAAAAGTACGAAACAAGGCTTTTCTTGTGAAACTGGTCAGCTTATCTAGCCAATGTATAATTACAACTAATATTATTATCATAATAACAGTACGTTTATATGTCTTAATTAATATTTTGATACTTTGCCTATGATTTTTTCAGTAAAGTTTACTGATATTTTTAAAAAACCAACAAAAGTAATCTATTATTTTCTCTTTGTCTAGAACACATTATTATTATAGAAAGATATGGTTAATTGTTTTTTTTATCAAAATATGGAAGCAAATCAAATCTAATCACTCACACATTTACTCATGTACGCAAGCACACACCCATGCATAACGTTTTTTAACACAAAACATTTAAATAAACCTGAATATCAACCTGGACAAAGTAAACCCTAACTAAATATTTTTTTAACTATTCTTCAGTCTCGCTAAAGTTAAAACTTAATTATTTACTTTAAAAACGTTGATAATCATAGTAACAAGTTTTTTACATATTTCAAACAATTATGCTGCCTTCGCCACTGTAATGTGTGTTGCATTTAGCTACCACAAGGCATTACTTTTTTCAAACTATCCAATTAAATACCTTTTTTAGGTATGTACTTAACTAATTACAATTATTTAACTAATTATTACTCAAATATAATATTTTTTTATGTGGATGTGTCCATTTAAAACTAAAAAGCACTAAAACAAAAAAAATACCTGTTTTGACCGAATGTACGTAATTATTATAAGGATAGTTAATTAATTTCAATTAATTGTCAACTATAGTTATAATTATTACATGGTGAAAAGAAAATTAAAATTTGTTGGTTAGTTTTTGGCTTTTACTATTTTTGTTTTTTTGACGAGGACGACGAATTGACTATTTTGTTCAAAATACTTTTCATTTTTTCTCTCAATTGATGACTGGGTTATTAATGATGACTACAAAACATAATAATGGTTGGTTTTCTTTCTTGGTTGGGTAGTTAGCTAACTGCATTGTTAAATTCATTTTTAATTCTACTTGTTTTGAGTTGCGAAAAGCTGCAATTTTGTTTTTTTCAATAGCTGCCCGGGTTGCATTTTTTATCCAAATTTTTTTCCAAAGCTGCCTATATTCAATTGAAGCAGTTAATTTAACAAGTTGACTTTAATTTTTACATGTGTGGTGGACATGTTACCTTTCTAAACATACCAACTCAAGAACAAATTTAGTATTAAAAAATAAAATGGACTAAACTTATTTTTAATCTAAACTAGCTAACTTTAGAAATAAAGTGTTTTCTATTTTCTAAGGTGACCCCCTAAAGAGAGGGCCCTATGTACATAAAGATGGATTAGCGTACAGCATTTAGCATTTAAATAGCTTGCTTGTCACGCTCCACCTGTTAAATAGCATTCTTTCGGATTTCTGTTGTTCACAAATTTTTGGTGCCATTTTTTTGGTAAAAAAGGCAATTTGTGAGTCGTGAGTAGTTTACATAAGAATTAATTATAATTAACAAAACTAAGTAAATTAAATACATGCGTTAAATGTAGAGACATAAGCAGTGCAGTAGTTTTTTTTTAAAAGCAAACTATAATGTGAATAAACAAGCCTAAAATATATATACATTAAAATAAAATGTAAAACACCTTAAATTTTTTATAAAATAGGAACTTGGTTTTTGAAAAGCTGAAATATTTTTTTAGAGAAGAAAAAACAAAAAATTGTTCCTTCAGGACGCATCAATTTTTCTTAGAATTTTTTTCGTTGAAAAGTTTGTTGATTTGGTTTTTGCAGAGAAAGCGCAGTAGTGAATGTGCCAGTGTCAAAAAAAAGAGAGATGGAGAGAGAGAGAGAGACTAGATTAACTATTTTTAGTAATTATGGTAATTAATTAACCATTTTTTGTGGTAAAGCGGTATAGTTTTTAAAATTACGTAGTAATTGGTTAATATATAAATATATCTAGAGATGAGTCGTTAGAAAAGCCTTGCTCGTCTTTTCATGTCATTTCGGCGCCAGCCAGGAAGTCGATAAAATTCTACCCTGGACATGTGGAAAATTGCGTCGAATTCCGCGTCGCTGAGATGTCTCTGCAAAATGAAAACCAAACCAAAGTTATTATAAATTAACATTTAAAATAATACTAACATAAGTTGTGTGAAACGCACCTCTAAATTATTGCGGTCCACATCCGCGGGCAGACGGTAGTTGGAGGTCATCAGTAAATGGTATGGATACACTTTGAGTGGTTCTGTAGACATGACCGGGGTCATATTTGGGAGGGAACGGCGAAGGTGCGGGCTTGCAGATGGGTAGCGGAAGCCGCCTGTGTATGTGGTTGAACTTCGGATGTCAGCACCCTACAAAAATCAATCAAAACATTTGCCATAAAACGTGTCTAAATTAAAAATGAATAAACTATTTCTCTCATTTTATTTCTGATTTACCAAAGCTCGTCGATCAGCTTCAGTGATGGATCCGGTGGAGACTTAAAATAAAAATTAGCAAACAACTTCCATCAAATATCAACTCTGTCATGCAATCCGAAAATCATTTTTTTGTATTTTATTCTCACTGTCTGAACGAGCACTACTGAACTCGGTACTGTGTGTCTTTTCTCCCATTGCTCCAAACGGGTAGTCCGCCTTTAAATAAAATTTCAATCAAAATATATTAATACATTTTATTTAATAACTATACTACATTACTTTTTTTCGAACCTCCATGCTAAAAAATCTATCTTAGCGCATCTAATGAACTTTTTTATTATTTCACTCTAATTACCTTTATTTCACAACTATTCATATCCTTCATTTCAATAAAACTGCATATTTTTTATAAGATTTTTGCCTCTTTTCTAATTTACTATTTTTTCTTGCAGCAGAGAATGCACTAATGATTCCCAATAAATTAAGCAGCAGTCCCAAAAGCAATTAACCATTCCAGAGCCATTTGTCTCTAATTTCCCCACAAACTTGACTACAGATATATTTTTAACTTTTCATCCCAAGCATCATCCCAATATACATATTATTATATTTTACACAGATTATATAAAACTATACCTTCTACAATGATAACCTTGCTTATTATAGTTAACTTTTTTTTTGTTTTAGAGAAAGGGGCAAAAAGTTGGAGTCTTACGGTCAAAGCAGCTTGGCTGGAAGCACCACCAACACTGCTGAAGGTGTGAGATCTTGGAGCCAAAGTGTAGCCGGGTTTCGGTGCTTGCCTCAACGAGCTTACCACTAAAGTATCGAGATGGTCATTGAAAGGTAACAACAACAACAAATCTTGTACACGTCAACCGTGACATTTTTTTATACACATGAGAAACAGTTAATGGACCCCAATTTTTAATCAGACTTTTTTCTTTTTAAAAAAATCTCCCCCGCCCCAAAAAAATATTCCCATTTTTTGAAAATTGAAATCTTGAAATCTGTCATTTAAGAAAAGTAGTTTGGGTAGGTGCTCTGCGTTAACTACAAAAATTATATTTAGATAGCTACTCTACATACTTAATATTTACACACAGTTTTTTACAATTACCAAGCTTATCTTAATAAAATGACTACTGCTTATCGTTTTTTTTGGCTATACATCAATATCACGAATGTACATTTATTTTAAAATTTAACCCACAAACATTAATCGCAAAAGTTAAAAAGCAGTGCAAAAATTCATTTTAAGTAAAGCCATGCAACAAAAACTAGGTAATTAGGTAAATTAACTATTAAAAATTTTCTCAACACGAGGCAATTTCAAAAAAAATAAACTAAAATGTGATTCGGATTTTAGAGTGAAATAAATTATTAAAAAAGCAAATAATTTTTTAATTATAAAAACTGCAACACAAAAAAATAATACTTACAATCATTCCAGCTGGGCCACCATTTCGACCTGCTGCGGGTAACGTAGCAGATTTTAAACCGTAGCCAGGTTTAGGCGCTGTTCGCAGAGATGAGACGACTAATAGTTTTTTTATTCAATTCAAACCACACCATACACCACATGCAAAATAATTGTTTGTTAATAAAAAAAAGTTTACAGACAAGAAATTTAAAAAAAGAAAAAAGTTTCAAAAGAAGGAAAAAACAACGTCCTTTTTGAATGGGTTTGCGGGTGAAAGTGGAAAAGGCAAAAATAAGAATTGTGAAAAATAATCACTACTGATTGATGATAGCATGCACAAATAAAACATTACTCCTCCAAGATCATTAACATCAGAAAAATAATATATGATGATTAGATTTACATACGAATAAAAATTTCATGCATTTTAGGAAAAAAATAGTGTTGCGATTCACAAAGCGAATTGGAAATGATTAGCATTGACAGAGAAAATGATTTAGGAGAATAATATGAAAAAGGAATAATAAGAAAAAAAGACCCCGTTTTTTCCAAGTTTTCCCAAAAATATACATACATACAACGGTAAAGGACTTTTTAATTAGGAAGGATTAACGCACCATTGTAAGCTGGAATGGTACCAACGGACCGACCGACAGATGATCTGTAGCTGGAACATCGATCAATTTCATCTTCTTCCCAGGGCCTTGGATGGTCCAAATTTCTAGATGGCGCTATTGAGAATTAAATCAAGTAATTTCATTAAAATTGACCATAATCTGATCATCTTGGTTATATAAATATTACATTATAGTTCATACAAGCATTATGAGGCGAATCATATCGCAACTTGAGTGCTGGCTCCTTAGCGGCGGATGGTGTGCGTGATGCATTGCGTGGGTCTAAATGTGACATTTTCCAAGCTCGGATTTTTTCCCGTTCCTTAACATTTTGAAGGAAGACCTTGCCAATGCCCGTAGCTATTTTGGAGAGCTCTTCTTCCTCCTTCTTCAGCTTTGGGTCATCTTCTGGTTTAAAAACCGTGTCGGTTTCGTCCTCATCTTCGGACGCTGACACGCCTTTCCAAGAGTCTGACCATCTTTTCCGCCGTTCTGCATAAAACATAATATATTTAAATGAGGCCACATTGTTGGAGAAGAAAATTTTTTAAATGAATAAAAGTTATTATGTTACCTGGATCTGTGTATGGATACGGCGGAGCTGGAAAATCGTCCCTTTCAATTTTCGGTTTCTCGTCGGGTTTCGGTGGTTTTGCGCCCGGAAAATGAGCCAGTTCGATAGGCTCTTCATTGTTCATGTGAGGAGATTTAGGTCGTGGTGTCTCACAAACGAGGTTTTCTACCATCGCCTTCATGCCACTCTTGGAGCCCTGCTTTGACAGCTGCAGTTTAGTCCTCGAACAATTACTTGGTGGCCGATGGAAGTGGGGCTAGGTAGGTGGTTTATCGTAAGGGTCGATAGGTTTCTTCAAGTAGCCATGGGTAGGCTCTGCTGTCAAATAGCTGTAGGTGTAGATGCGAGTAATGTCATCCCCGTAGGGAGACTTGTACTCGCGGAGAATTAGCCCAGGGCTACTCGTCCGATATCCAGAGTACTGCAAGTCCAAACACAAACTGAGTTAGCTCAAACCTCAAACACAATAGCCCATTAAGCTTCTTCGTCATTTTCATCTTCTTGACGTGGCTCTTTAATAGCCCATGCCGTTATTCATACGTTAGCGGTGGATTAACATTTCAACTTAACGGTGGAAATAAGTTCCAGTCCAAAAATATAATCAGATAAAATTATAAATTTTCGTGTAAACGAAACAATTTACAGCTCAAAATAATCTTTATCGGGGAATCCTCAACGCAAATACACCCCCACCCCATTTAAAACTAGGGATTAAACAATTTCAATGGGAATAAATAAGATATTTAAACGGTGAAACAGAGTTTAAAGCGTTTAATTTAAGTAACACTGTTTTAATTATAGCCACGCTACTTTAATGTTAACTTATCCACGT
This sequence comes from Entomobrya multifasciata, assembly GCA_034693345.1. Classification (NCBI taxonomy): domain Eukaryota; kingdom Metazoa; phylum Arthropoda; class Collembola; order Entomobryomorpha; family Entomobryidae; genus Entomobrya; species Entomobrya multifasciata. Next base: position 14,925 of record JAQFXM010000760.1, on the reverse strand, counting down.
TTACACCTTGTGGTCTATTATGCATGCTGGGTAATATTAAAAAAAACAATTGGCAATAAAAATGCTATTGTATTCCAACTTATAGGAAATGATAATGGGTTTATTTTTTGGGGTAAAATGATTAGCTTTAATTTCACAATCTATCATTATTTAATTCTCAGCCAAATTACCAACTCAAGCTCATCATTAAAAATACTCCATCAAAAAATATATGGGATTGTTGGATAAACACTAAATCAGCACCACAACAAATGTCAAAAAATAATATATTTTTAAAATCAAAATCAAATAAAAATAATCAAATAATTAATAATTACCAACCTTACGATTCAAGCTGTTAAATGGCGAGTACAATGAGCCATTTAGCGAAGGTGTTCGCGAACGTAAAGAAAACTATACGAAATCAACCAAACACACAAATCATAACAATAACTGACAAAAAAACTAGTAATAAAACAAAAAAAAAATACAACAAACTTCAAAATATATTCCTTAATTTTAAAAATAAAATATACTTCAACTATTAAAATAAATCATTTAAACTACTTTTCAATAAAACAGCAATGCAAACACATGCATTTAAGTAAAAATTCATAGTTAAATTATTATTTTTGGAAAGATTTGTTAATTTTCACTCATTTCCTAGTTTGAAAAATCATTCCAAAAAAAGTGCAAACAGTTACATTTTCTTGTCTCATCGTCTACATACTTGTGTTTCAGAAACGGAACAGCTATGATCCAACTTTGAGTCTGGCCGGTCCTCAACAACAATGGGATGTCCATTTTCAACAAGTCCATTGAGCACGGTCCCATTTTCATTAGGCCCTGGACCGCATCTTGGATGCCAAATGGCAGTCCCCTGCAAATACATTTCTTCTCCGTCCCCAAAGGGATCTCCGCACTTTGTGCAGCGAGCGCATGTTGGGTGAAAGTGGTGGTTATCACCGGCCTAACCACAAAAACATTATTTTTTAAATTGTTTTGCCAAAACCAACCAATCTTGATTTTGCACCAAAAAATCCATAAAATTTTATTCCGCCTTTTTATTACCTGAAGTACTTTGCCAGAGATGAAACGATTACAATATGCACACCTCACACCAAAACTTTTCTGATAGTCCTTTTCACAGTATGGAACCCCATCCCTTGTTATTTGAACGATAAAAGAGCTTTTTCAAAATTTGACTTTTCATTTATACTTAATTAATAAAATCCACTCACTTTCCCATATACTCTCCATGTAAAATGGTGTCACAAGCTTTACACTTGAAGCACCAAATGTGCCACTGCTTATCCAGCGCCACCAGAGCTTGCGCGTCCCTCAACTCTTGTCCACATCCAGCACACGCTTTACCACAACAATAAAATATGTACTGAAATTTACTGATCAATCTTTAAAAATATGTAAACTAATGTTTTTTTCGCTCTCTCTTTCCCTTACGTGCATTATCTGGTATGGCAGCAGGTGTAGTAACTGAGGTTTGAATTGGCGAGCTATGTCCAACGGGAATAGTGACACATCGTTGACAAAGCACTTCTCTACCAGCAACGGTCACTTTAGCTCCCGTGGGGAACGGCTTGCGACACCGGGCGCATGTGAAACAGGCTTGATGATACGTATTTCCTAGGGCCGTTACCACTTCACCCTCGACATACCTGCCGCAGGCACCGCATTGGGTACCCCACCGCTGCTGGTAGTCCGAGGTACAGTAGTAGTCACCTTCGTGCAGGAAGAAGCCGCCTTGTGCCAAGGAAGACCCACAGACTAAACCACGCCCAAAAAAAATCCATTCACAAAATTTAGTTTACAGGAAAAACATGAGCCAAATGCTGATCCCCTATTTTTCGCCACTTTACTTACCTTTGCATTTGAAACAGGCAATATGGAAATATTTGTCTTGAACTCGAAGCACTTCTCCTGAACATTTCTTTTTACAAGCTTGACAAACTGTTTTACCTATATCAAAAAAAAACATTCAAAAATTAGATTTCTTTTTCAAGAATCGTTTTAAAATATTTCAAAACCTTATCAGCATTTTTTCCAAAAAATATACCATAACATTTTTCATGTTCCTCTTCAAAAATATATGAACAAATTAAATCCATTTTTGTAATTATATGAAATGAACAAAAAGAGATTTTTTCAGAAGATCTCTCTTTATTTTCCTGGTTTATGCAACTGAAAAGAAAGGTTTAGAAGAAAATTGTATCTTCAAAACAAAACAGTGAACATTATCCATACATTTGAATTGATATTCCATACAAAATTTGTAATTCAGAAAGACGCTCGTCAGCAATAACCATAATCATTAAATATTATAGTCTGAGACAAAATTAGAATAGAAATTGTTTGATTTTTTCCCCAAGACGAGAAAAATAAACGTTATACATTCACACAAATGTATATCCAGTATCCTTTTTATTACCCTCAACCACGCACTGTGAATAAATGTTTTTAAAACAAAGAAAAAAACTTGATTAGTTTTGTGTTTGTAAAATTACCAATCAAATTCTTCCTCCTCTCATTATTATTATGAGGATCATCCCCCATTTGATTAAGATGAGTTTGCGATCCCCTCATTCTCCTAAATGGCAGAGTATCCTCCCCCGCAACAATGTGACCATTTTTAATAACCACATTAATGCTTTTATCTTTTGCATCCAACTCGTACAACACAACTTCCCGTTGACTGCTACTTGTACTACAACGGCTACTCCTTCCCCCACCCCCATGACCCCCATGACCTCCATGATCACTCCCACTTCCACTAGTGGGGGTAGGGGTTTGGGGTGTCATGCGATGTCCGTTACTCCTAATCATTGAACTACTTTTCTGATTGTGGTAATCTCCTCCATTGTCCACAAAGTCAGTAGTAGACAAGTTTACACTATTTGGTGAAATATCTGTCCTCATTTCAACATGAGACAACGTCGGGTTATTGGCGGCGGCGGTGCTAGGGTAAATGTTCACTTGAGTCACTTTAGAAGTTTAATGACATTGTTCACTATTGTTCCGTCGTCCACCACCAAGCACCACTACAACCGAAATAACTGCACATTCCGCTAATTATCTGTTTTTAAAGGAGGATCTTCACTAATTAGCACGTTTTCTGGTATGCAACCATATAGTTGTGTTAAACGATAAAACAATGAAAAAAGCTGAGTATGAGCATGAGCACCACTCCACCCACCCTACCTACATGCCTGCCTACATACCTTTGCTATTTACTTTTTAAACCATTGTTGCATTTCATTTACTCATTGTTATGCTACCACGGCACACGGCAGTAGCAGCAAACAAAGCTGTTGCGTTGCGATTGCAAGGAAAGGATTTTTTTGTGTGCGCGCAGTGCGCACACGACGACAAATGATTTCTCTTGCTAAATAGCTATGCTAAATAGCTACCATCATCACTTCACCAGTCATTTTAGTATGTTGAGTACTTTTTTGTTGTCACTACAATATTTTTTCAGAGAAAAAAAAATATTTCATGGACAAATGGACATTTTTTTCTGTGAAAAGAATGACTTATGCAAACAACCCTTTGTAACTTTGCATAAATGTAATTTTTTAATGCTTGCGACTGTGACTTTGCAATAAAAAATATCTGCCAATTGGGAACTTTTTTTTTGTCAATTCATTTTCATTAAGAGAGTAAAATAAAACCACACGCATAAGGTTTTTGTTTGCATTGCAGACTAACTGAATGTGTTAGAAAATGTGTGTGCATGGTGCAGGTCCTTGAATAAAAAAATATATATTAGTATAATATGTAGGTTATCAAAATTAGATGTAGTGAATGCATAAAAATTCTTAATAGACTTGTTTTGGTAGTGGAGGGGGGGAAATGCGCGTGCTTAGAATAATAATAGGAATATAATATGTACATAGCATAGCGGTGGCGTAAAAATAGAAACAATTGATTACATTCAGCAAAAGGCAATTTAAGCTATCCACCCACGCACACACTAATTAATCCCTTCCGTTTGCCATATATACTCTCAAAAAAATAAAAATTATACACCTGTCGCTTGTCATCATCTCATCGTCATCTTGACTTGTTGAGCAAAAAAAAAACGTTTCGGTATGTCACTTTAAAGGAGAATGAAATAGAAAACGCACACACGTCACGTGTGATGAGGAATTTTTAGTTCATGTATCAAAAAATCAAGGTCGTTATGCTACTTTTATATGAAAACAAAGTGTTTGGTATAATACAGGTAAGAACATTAATATTCATAAAGGCAAGGTGACATGATATGATTATGATATGATGGTGATGAGATTGGATAGTAATTATATTTAGAAAAATTATATTACCGTATTTAGTAAAATTTATTAAATCTGATAAAATCAAGGTAAGCTATTTTATCATATCGCATATTCGCTGTTCAAAGGTCACTTTTGCCAAAGTCAAAGGCGGAGTAAAAAGATTAGATTAGTTTTCAAAAAATTATTTAAAAAACAAAAACTAGTTTCTTTTTATTTCAAGTCAGTTGTGACATTTTTATATCCGGCTTTCTAATAATAACCATAAAGCATGAAAAAAATGATATGAACAACTTTGTTTTTCTCATTGTGAAATTAAAAATTATTTCTAAAAGTAATCAGTGAAGCAACACAAAAGTGCATGAAAGATTGCGGGGGTGGATGTCAACTACACTATGAACTATTATGCATGCAAAATGGACAGCAATTACAAAAAAATCTCATCTTTTCTACAATAACTTTTAAAATTACTACTTTCAACTTTTGCGTTTCCAGATTTTGCATCAGAAAATCCCAACACAATAAAAAAATTGTACAGAAGACCAATCACTCTATTATCACCAACGCACTTTTTTCAATTGAATACATTCCGTATTAGGTAAAAATATATTTCCTGCTACACATTCCACCACACACACACATACCACCGGTTGAGAAACAAACTCAATATTACAAATTGAAACTTCACAAACAGAACTGAAACTGAGTTTGACTTTAACTCGACTACTGTTTTGAAATTCCTACACACTAACTATTATGCACTTCTTCTCTGCAAAAAAGGTAATAAACTATTCTGCAAATTATTTTTTACGAAGAACAACCATCAAGCTTACATCCCGTCGTTGTTGCCGTCGTTGCCATCGTCGTCCGATCACAATACAGCAAATACAAGACAAGACAACAAGAGAAAGGGTTATAATACCAAGTAGTTTTGGTATTGCTACTTTAAAAAAAACGTGTGGCATGCATAAATAAAAGCACTCTTCAAACCTCAACTCGAAAGCATAGCGCATAGCGCACACACAAATATTACAACGCGTACTTATCTTGATGTTGATGACTATGACGATGAGAGATGATAATATAAAAATGTAATAATACTTTAATATTATGTACGTTACGTTTGTATATCATAAATATGTATGCATTTCATATTACATGCCAACTAACCAGGCAAAAATTAACAAAGCGCATATAATAAATTATGGGAATATTTTTTTTCTCTCTCTCGTCTTGTCTAAAAAAATGTTGCCAAAAAAGTAAGCAAAAAAATACACGTAACATACCTTATCCTCTTCTCATCATACTCATCATCATCCATTTCCTATCAAATTAGAAATACTTTTTTTTATTCTCCAAAAAAAAAAATTACTAACAACTCGGCACCAAACAATAAAATAAATATATTTTGTTACATAACCCGCAAAAAATTGTCTACTGTTTATATGCACGACGATGCAAGTACGCTTGCTATATATTTTTTTTAATCCTGAGGAGATAATATGCACTCATCATTATGATGATCCTCGTCCTCCTCTCACAAAAAAAATTGTACATGTGTAATACCATCATCATATCAACAACATTCATCCATATTATTATCATTTTTTTACAACATTATTACATTGTTATCACCACTTTGCATCTATTTTTTTATTGTTAGAGTTACACTTTGCAAAAAATATATTGGTATGCGACTTTTGGTTTGGTGTCCTGTGCGTATATTACGTTACTTGATATGATCTGTAACTGAATGTAACTCAATACCTGTTCATTGTTTTACCAAAAAAAAAATTATGGGAGAATTATTTTTCTAAAATATCTAGTCTCAGATCACCCCCGTCAAAAAATTGACAACGCGTGACATCAACACCTGCATATTATACTAATTGTAATGTAATCCTACCAAAAGCAATAAATGAGACAACCGAAATAATATTTTTGTGTTCAGGTCAGAACGACAAGCATATCAAATTACAGTATATCACACAAATGCATATATACATATGGTCGTCATGACAACTAACTATAATATACTGTTGTGCTGACTGTCTGTTGCGTTTCAATGGAAATTGACACCTGAGAACGGTATATTTTTTCACGGTAACAAAATAAAATTTGATGTGTAGGCTGTTTTATACACTGCTCAATGCTCACTGCTCAGTACAAATTTCAATGTTTTTTTATTGTTCGTTTCACACATTTGCATACACTCTATGATTACACATGCTGTTCTAGCTGACCACAGGGATAATAACCACAAAAGTCTAAAAAATTTCACAGGATAATATGATGTGAAGAATTTTTTTTGAGATGAAAAGAGTTTTAAAATAAAATTGAATTTCACTGCAAATTCCACTTTACTCACAAGAAGAAAAGAAAGAAATACTACGCTCAACAAATCGTAGAAGACTGTCAAGCCGCAGTCGGCGCACTACTCCACAATCCACAACTCAACTGAACTGACTTATCACATCACACACAAAACGACATGACAGACACGAGCAGCAGTTTTCTAGTATTTTCCTATATTGCAAATTGCAAATAATGTTTTACTGCACACACAAGTAGTGAAGAGGAGAGAAAACAACACGTCAATATTATTATGATGATGATGATGAATATGATCCATTATTGTCATCATCATCGATTTATGTGAGTGTGTGTGTTGTGTTTGTGTTTGCTGACAAGCAGAAGAACTTTGAGACAAGCTTACATTTAAGTATTGCATATAATGATATGGTGTTGCCTTGCACAAAATTTTGCATACACAGGTAAAAAAGTAAATTGAATGTGTGCGAGAAAGTCGCTGCTATTTGCTGCACTCTTTTTTGAAGCTCAGCTCACACGAAACTGCACTTGACTTACATTATGATACAAGTGGTGATGATGTTTTATGTGTGAATATTGTTTGAAAAAAGTACTTTTCTTAAGAGAACATTAAAAGGGGAGTCTAGATTTCAGGGGGACTATGTGTGGGGTTTTTTTGTGTATCGAAATTTAACTGATTTGATTAGGTATCTAAAAGTGTTCAAATAAAAATTAGTGTAGACTTGAGTTTTTGAAGGTGTAATTATAGAAGGGTAATTATAGTAACATGTTTATGTACAACAATTACTGAGATTTGAAGAAAGAATCGGTTGAGTAAACAAAAAAGTTTTTCAAATGAAAACAATAAGTCATGTAGTAGTAAAAAAAAGTACATATACCAAAAAATTGTTAACTGTTAAAAGAACAAGTTTGAGAGTTGTGTATTGTACATATAAACATTTATTGTTTTGAAATCTAATTTAAATCTCAAAGACATAAGAGCGCTAACACATTTTTTAAACTTATTCTTTAAAGGGGAAAAAAGACAACCGTAATTATTTATTTTACTAGAGAATCATTAAGTCAAGTAGTAAACAAGTAAAAATTTCCGTTTAAGTTTTTCTCTAGTAATCTGTTGTGTTGTCTTGATTGTTCATATCATTATCTTTTACATGTAAAACAATTGAAATGGGATGGATAATGATAAATGTTATGCACGCTTTGAGTTTTTGTGCAAAAATCAAGATGTTTTCTTTCAATTTTCTGTGATAAATTGGTGAATTAGTTTTGGGTAATTTTTCACATGAACATTTTCAAATATTTGTTTGTTTAATCACTATTTCCCTTGTTGTGCTTTATTGTTTTTGAAAAAAAAGATGTCGTTCTTGAAGAGCTATTAAAGAACAATACATATTTATGTAAAAGACGCGCACCGAAGAAGAAATCGGGAAAAAATTGTACACACTTCAATTGTTCAATTGTCAATGATACTTAACTACACTTTAAAAAAATCACAGGTATTAAAATGTTTTTCGTTTTAACATACTAATTTTCTTTTTTCGGCTATTAACCCTTTTTTCCCATTTAATTTTTTACTGTTTGAAAAGTAATTTTTTACATGTAAATTTAAACTCATCCTTGTACTAAAGCCAGGTGAAGTAAGTATGACAATATGATGTTCAACGTCTTGTTCCTCATGTAGCTTTTCAAAATAAGTCGTGAGAGTAAAGTGATAGTTTTTTTTGTGTGAAGGGCTTATTTGATGATTTTTATGCACTTTTAAATATATAGATAGATAGGTATACTTGGTAGTTAAATAAAATGAATGCAATTTTTATTTTGGTGTTCCCTTTCGTTGTCGTTCTCGCTTCTTCGTCTTTCGCAAAAAACTGAACTGAACTGAACTGAATACATGTTTATCTCCTTGTCTTGTGTACTACATGAAGCATGGACGCATTTTTTTTCGTGGCGGAAACATCATCAAAATGTAACACAAGCATAAAAAAAGTACATACATATCATGATATTATTATTATAATCTGAATAATAGTCATCAAATAAATGGGCTTTGTGCATGGTTGTTGTAGTAACTTTTGTGTCGGTGGTCTGGTCGCCATGCCATTTTCAGTCGTAAAATATTTACAAGGCAGAAACCGTCATGTAGTGTTTTCTTGTAACAGTCAATTGTTTTTTTAGTTCACTTCACATGTTTGCATTCTACCCGGTTACATGATGGATGGGTGAAAGAGAAGCAAGGAGAATAAATGATGACTTATGACTAATAAAATGGGATGGGGAATAGATGAATAGAGAGAAGAAAACAATGAAGGAAATGTTGAGATACTAATCCTACGAAAAAATTTCTAATCCAATATTATATCCTATTTGCCACATGCATTTTTGGGGATTTTTTTTCAACCGGGTAGTCAAGCATGCTTACATGCTATTCACCCGGGATATAAAAATGAGAGACAATGCAATAATGAATCATAGTCATGCTTCCTTCCTTCCCGACAAATAAAAAAAATGGGCTGACTTGACCACCATCATCATTGTAGATGTCGATAAACACGAAAAAAGGAGAAAATTTAAGCTTTTGAGAGCTTCTTGAGAAGAAAGGGTTGAAAAAAAGCACACATACATTATCAACATTGCATGTCAAAAGACTATAAGCCCAAAAGCAGCGTGATAACGACACTGATAAAAAAACAGCTTATTGAAGAGATTAATACTTTTCTATATTTCTAAAATAAAATGTATATTTTGAATTGAATTTAATTAAATTGAGTTGATACGGTATATTAGATTATTGATTAAAAATATCTTTCGAGTATTTTTTTCGATTTCGTTAAAGAAAATATTTGGTTTGCTAACTTGACACACATATCGATTTTTTTTAGCTTTATCAAAAAAGTGAAATCATTCAGGAGTTAAATTGCTGCATCAGTTTGCACACAGAGTGCACTGCGAATTTGACACAGAAAATGAGAGGACCATTTTCAAGCTAAACTTTTTTCGTGAACCATTTAACCGCATGAAAATCATGACTTGAAGATTTTTAATCGTGAAAAAATATATTTGATGACGATACAAAGTAAAATAGCCTATCATCTTCAAATACTCGCAGCTTTTATCTTTAGTTCAAAATAAATACTTTTTTCTTAAAGTCAAAACATTCAAGAAACCACTTAAATATGTAAATGCTTTTTTAACCCTTTCATAACAAAAAAAACTTTCTCAAAAAACCTTTTGCATTGCCTTTCCACAGTCACACTTCATTGATCTGATTATTTTTGCTGAGAAATGAGATTCGTTCACGATTTTTATATAAGAAAATCAAAATGATGCATCATAAGATTACTTTTGATTTGGTTTATAGACTAGACATGGTGAGATGATCACATAAGATGACATGACATGTCATGTCATCATTAATTTATAAATCTTTTCAACATTTTCTTTCCCTCCCTCTCCCAAAAAGCCTAAAGCAACAAAAGGCTCATGATATGATACTGATTTGATCATCATCATCATATCATATCATCCTTTTGTCCTAATTAAACAGATGAACTAATTAATTTTCGCTTTTCTTTCATTTTACCTGCCTGTATCTCATCATAGCATATCACAACAATTATTGCTTCAAGCTGCGGTATTTGATGAGCATATCATCTTTCTTTTCTGCTTTTCATCATTTTTTTCCATCACGTCATACCTCCACCGCCACAAACCACGAAATCCATCACTTCATTAAAGCTCTCACCATTTCTCATCATCATCGTCATCATCCTTTCCACTCTGACATTTCCTTTGTATTCCCAATCTAGTGAGTATTATGGATACTGACGCTGTTTTGGCAAGTTAGGAAATTCATTATTATTGCTGCTATTATTAAACCTGACAAGAATACTTTTTGTTGGGTGCTTTTTTTCTCCTTCTTCAGTTTCTTGACGATTGTATTGCATTGCCAAAACGGAACCACGCCCCACTACCAACCAAAAGTATAAAGGTACTTGGACGAGAAAGTGAGCAGTTGACTCCCAGAGAATCTTTAAGTATACTTTGTTCGATATTGGATTTGTTTTTTTCAACTTTCCCATCACACTAATAATAGGTTAGACTTATTTAACCGTGTTCCCTGAGGTCTAATTAGAGAATCGTGCTAAACATGTTAGATTTTTAAAAAGTATTTAAATATATTACTATCAACAAAAACGGGAAAAAATGAAAAGAGTTTACAAAATATTTTGTACATTTTTTACCCGGAGGCTGTAGAGTAAAGAGAGGTTGCATGACAACGTATTAATAATACATGTTTGTAATAGCTTTGCTAAAGGCGATGATAATAATCGTAAAAGGTACTTCATTTTTTAAGAAGCATTTAAATTTTCTTATTTTAGTCTCACGTTACCCCTGAAGGTATACACCCGTGTACCCATACACTTGTGCACAAAAGCAACAATGAAAAACTGTTAGAATTCCTTAATTTTGTTTGGAGGTCAGATTGATTGTTTTGTAGCCTTGCTCTCGCCTCGCCAGACCAAAATAAAAAATAGTGAATACCAACCTTGAAAACAAGCATGTGGTTAAATAAAACATAAACACAGTAAGTACACTATTTACTATTTACAAAAGTGCCATAAATGAACGAAAAAAATCTTTTAAAAAACCTTAACGGATAGATTTACACATGCAGCCAGGCCAGTGGAACAAATATTTATCGATTACTTTTTCAGGAAAAAAAGTAGCTTGTTGATGACCCGTTGCAAGAGTTGCCTTCCTGTATATTTACATAAGTGCATTGTAGACTGTTAGACTAATGTAGTGCATAGCATATGGAGACTTTGAAGAAAGTTAATGGACTTTTTTTGGAAGAGGAAACCAAACAAACAACTTTTATTTGACAAAACTCCCATAACGAGAGAGTCGATAATGAAGTATTAATGGACAAAGTCATTATTGTCGTGTCAAAAAGTATGTCACGTAAAACAAAGCGAGTAGTTCATTTTCGGACAAGTTTATACGATGAAAAATGAAAGTGAAAAGTATAATAAGTAGTAATTATCCAGTTTTAGAGTGTTTTCCAAACAAGACTTGTCTGTATTTGTCTTGTCTTGTCTTATGAATAAAACCATTGTACTCTTTTTTGTGCCACTTTACTTTTCAAGTGCCTATGCGCTATTTATGAATATTTAACCCTTTTTATTTTTCAACTGCAGCAACATGACATGATCAATTCCAGACTTTGATACTTTACTTATCATTTTATCAGGAAAATGGATAATCCCGTTTAGCAGCAAATGCAATCAAATCATGTGATCAGATCACCATCCAAAATACCACCACAATAAAAGCCATGCGGAACATTTTACTTTATCGAACAGCTCAATGCCATGCATGCCAACATATCCATTATCCAAGCCAGCTTCCGTTTTACTTTGACGATGACCAGAAGAGAAATGTATATTTTTTCTTCTCAAGGAGCTGTAGCTAGTAGCCATAATATTTTTATGGTTGTTCTAGGAACTATTATTTATGATGTAAATCTAATGCTAAAGGAAAACAGAAGATCAGATCATATCGTCAGATCGATGAAATGGTATGAAAACGATGTGGTTATTACAGCCAAGTAAAACCCATTTTACTCTATATTTCGTACCTAATAAACTAAACAAGTCAAGTCAAGCCAACCAAGCAGTAGTACTACTGTACTAAAGCCATATAATGATTGCGATTGCATGGAAAACAAAAGTTTGACCTACTAAACTAATAATAAATGAAGAAAAACTCTGTTGTGTTTTGTGTGAGGGCTAAAAATGTATATTGGATTGGTGTATGTACATATTATGTATTTTTACTGCTTCATACACTGTGCAATATGGACATGGACAAGTAAAGTAGCCCATTTATTTTTATTATTTGTTAGCCGAAGAAGTACAGAGCTTTTATACATGCTTGTTGTATAGTCTACTGAATTGAGCTGACTTTACTTTACTGCATCCTGCATGTCATGTCATGAATACTATGCTAGACACACCTACTACAACATATAAAAACATACTTACACAAAGCAAGCGTGTGTGTATATTTATGTAAAATAAATTTATGTGAAAAGTTATATAATTTGTTCTTTGCATGCTGCCGCCATCATCACATAACATCATCACCACCACCACCGGTCTCTTATGATTTTTGGAGAGAGATTGAAAGTTGGAAGCTTTAAAATTTAAATGCCCATTCATGAAATATATTGTACAATTTTGTCCACTAATTAACTCGCCTCTCTCGGCACTCTGCACTGACAACGACAACTCATTCATCCATGCAGTGATGGTAGTACATCATTGGCATTTATCGCATGGCCCATTTTTATTCCTAGCAGAAAAATTAGATGAAGTGTAAACAAAGCTTGATCTCAACTCAAACTGATCTTCTTTGATCTCTCTGGATGAAAATACTTTAAGCAAAAAAAAACGCGTAATAACAAGGCATTTAGTAATGTCAACTGTGTCATTTTTTCATAAGGAAAATCTGTGCAGCCATGTAAAAGGCACGCACACGCTTTGCACGCATTTACTCAAGTTATACTCATAAAATGATGTACTTTTTTATTCGCTTGTTTGTTTTCTTTAGTGTCCAGCTATTTTCCAATTCGGCCTGCATCTGAGGAGATAAGGCTGTTTTTTTTGCTTGTTTAGTTTATTGTATGCTACATATATGTATTTTTCATGTACAGAAATGAGATCACCACCATATTTTGCCATTATGATATTTTGACATGACATGATGATCTTGTACTTAAGGTTATATATGTATTGTATGTTACGTAAGTATACAAATATGCCTAAGTGCTTTTTAAATGCCTTTTTCTGAGGCTTCACTGCTGTGCTGCTGCTCATTTTATTATCCGTCAACAGCCTTTCTATCCATTCATCCGACAAATGCCTAGAGAGATAAAAAAAGTAGAGCTTTTCACACAACCTAAAAAAGCCTATAAAAAGACCACGAGGAGATAGATATATATACACATGAATGTGATGACATCATCCTGGAACAATAAAACCAGGCACTAAAAAAAGTAAACTCTCGTAAAGCATCAGCATGCTAAGCATGTATCATGATGTTACGTAATAATCATAAAGGAAAAAAATAAGTGTGTTTGGTTTTTGGTTTTGGTATCTTTTAAAAAAAAGAATGGCACAAAAGATATTTTTTTGTCTATTTTGAGATGATGAGAATGTCACCAAAGTCATTAGAGAAGAATTCGACATTTCCCGTTTTTTCCATAATGTTATCATTATCATTTAATAACTACTCATCATCATCATCAACGTGGTTGTAATCATACTCACGTGGCGCCATAATAATAATAATTTGATATTAATGCATTTATTCATGCATGGTTGATTCTTTACAGCTCTGGCTCACCAACCACTATTGCAAAACACAACTCTCAAAACCAGCCATCCTTCGTTCCGAACAAAACGGTCCGATGAAAGTCTGTTGTGCCATGATGCCATGCATTTTTTCCTTTTCAAGGAGGATAATAAATGGCATGCCAATGCCAACATTCAGCAAGCTTCTCTCTCTCTGGGACTAAGAGATAAAAAGGTTTATATTTTTTTGTGTACCATGCTCCTATGTCTAAAACGACAAGGACGTCAGTTTAGTTACGTAACTTTTTTTTAGACGATGATGATTATGATGATGCTGATTATAATGAATTATGAATTAGCAAGTCAAAGTCTGGAGTGGAGCTTCAAATTGATTTGCAATTTATTTGCACATTATTTATGTGGAAAACTATCGTTAATTTTTTTTCAGACAAATGTTATTTACACACACATAATAATACATAAGCCATACCATAAAACTGCACATTCCAGTAAAAAAATTCCCCATAGAACACACATTCAAAATGCTACATACATTATTCAACGTTGCAATTTGCTATCTATCTTAAATATCTGTTTTGAATGTAGTACCACATTGCAAAATGCCAATGATGATGTCATTTTTCTCTCTCTCTCTGGGCAAGGCTCGTTCAATGTAGGAATTTTTTGCTAAAGTGAACTACTCTGGTTTGATTATTTTATACTTTGTTTTTTCCCTACTATTTAAGTCTATGAGTGACTCACCTGCGCGTACATACTTTTACTACGCGAATACAATTCAATCAAATTCAATTGAATATACACAGGTATGCTAACACACCTGTAATTATGTAAGTACATGTTGTCTGTGCATATGAATATCAATGTGAAAGGGTTTTGCGTACGTTCGAATTCTTACAAATTGCCCGGTGACGAGAATTTGAAATTGCCCTGCAGGCCATGCTGAGCAAGAA